>CAUYPK010048124.1:0-67109 GCA_963574355.1 Loris lydekkerianus
CCAGTTTTCCACTGTTTTTGTCCTCCTCCTGGGGTCCAGAAGTCCCTTGCTGGCTTACTGTATCCTCAAAGGGATGATCATAGGCAGATCCCACCGGCCAGAGATGTCTGGAGTCTTGTTTCCCCAGACTCACCGTGCCCAGTTGCAGGAAAGCTGTTACTCAGCCGCCATCTTTATTCTGACTGTTTGTTAGGATCTTCTTGAGTATTTTAGCATCAATATTCATTAGTGATATTGGTCTATAATTGTCTTTCCCTGGTTTGGGGATCAAGGTGATGTTTGCTTCGTAGAATGTGTTGGGTAATATTCTTTCTTTTTTTATATTTTGGAAGAGGTTTAGTAGTATAGGTACTAGTTCTTCTTTAAAGGTTTGGTAGAATTCTGACATAAAGCCATCTGGTCCTGGGCTTTTCTTTTTGGAGAGTGACCAATGCCTGGAAGCACGCCACCTACCAAGACTTAGCCAGAACGAAGTGGAAATCTTGAACAGGCCTCTATCAAGTTCTTAAATATCATCAACCATACAAAAACTCCCCATCACTTTCGGGGATCCCTATAAAATGAATGTTGTTTTTATTTGAATTATCCCAGAGCTCTCTGAGAGAGTGATCTGTTTTCGTCCTTCATTTCTTTTCCTCTTTTAGAGTTTGGGAGCATTCGAAAGCTTTGTGTTCAGTGTCAGAAGTCCTTTCTTCTGCTTGCTCCATTCTGTTACTGAGGGATTCTACTGTGTTTCTCAGATCTTTGAGGGCTGCAGCTTCTTGTCTCAATGTGTCAAATTATTTGGTCATTTGGTCTTTGAATTCGTTGAATACTTCAGATATCTTTTGGGTTACTGCTTGGAATTCTAATTCGATCTTATTTGCTATCCAGATTCTGAATTTGATTTCTGACATCTCAGCTATTTGTTTATGCATGGGATCTAGTGCTGTGTGTGCCCCATTGATCCTTAGGGGAGTTGATGTACTCTGATTATTCATATTGCCAGAGTTTGTCTTTTGATTTTGCCTCATGATTATTTTTCACCATTGCCTCTGGTCGTCCTCAGAGTTGGGGAGGTGTCTCTCCAAGATTTGACCCCAGCAGGCTCACTCTATTTTTGGTAGATCTTTGTAGGGAGTTACCCTGTGTAGTTCCTCTGGGGCTGCTCTAGCTAGAGAGTTCTGATTGTGAAAGCAGCTCCAGTGTGTGACATACCCGGATCCAGCAACAGGGCGGGACGTGGTGCGCAGGGCTCTTGGAGTGCCTGGTGCCCAGTGACTTTGGCACAGAGAGACCAAGGCTCCTGGAGTTTCTGGTCAGGAGAAGGGCTCTGCGCACAGGCAGGGAGGGCTCCAGAGGGCACGTGGCTACTAGAGTCCCTGGCCAGACGAGTGGGCCAGTGTGGAGGGTGGGAGCGCACAGGAGGGAGGACGCACAGTTGTACAGCTCCCGCAGTTCCTGGTCAGGGCATGCGGAGGTCAGGTGGGTGTGGGTTGTGGGTCCGGTTCGGGGGTCGGGGCATAGCTCTTATGGAGGTCTGGGTGGCACCAAGCCCAGAAGTTTGAGGTTGCTATGAGCTGTGACATCACGGCACTCTACCCAGGGCAACAGCCTGAGGTTCCAGTGTACCAAAACTGTCTCACTCTGCCCCTAAGGATTAAGGCTGTAAGGCAGCTCCATCCCCGTTTTTAGGCTGCTCAGTCACTAGGTTACTAGGAACCACCCAATCCTTGTTCTGGGACCCTGAGGGCGGAGCTTGCTGGGGCTGTTCTCTCACAATGGCTTCCTGCGCCCACCTCAGTGACTCAGTCTGGGGCCCCAGACAAGGCCCAAAGTTCTTCGCACTCCTGCTTAAGCTCTCCCTAAGGCAGTTCAACTGAGTGCCAAGTCCAAAATCACCAAAACAGTTCACAGGTAAGGCCTTTCCAGTTTGCTGTCTCACTGCTGCTTGTACTTCTGGTGGCCGGCGGGATTAGGTCGATGGAACACACGCAACCGCTTGGCAGTTTTCCACTGTTTTTGTCCTCCTCTTGGGATCCAGAAGTCCCTTGCTGACTCCCTGTATCCTCAAAGGGATGATTATAGGCAGTTCCCACCAGCCAGAGATGCTTGGAGTCTTATCTCCCAGACTCACCGTGCCCAGTTGCAGGGAAGCTGTTACTTGGCCGCCATCTTTAATCTCTCCCTCCCCCACTTCTGAGGAAAGACCATTTTTGTACTCTATCCACTGTCCCATGAATTATAAAGCTTTCTTTTCTGAGTGTTGAAAAAGGCACTTTTGCTAGACCTCAGTTATCTCTAGACACTGTTCCCTCTGATTGTTTTGGCTGGTTCTTTCCCTGGCCATAGGTAGCTTACACACATGCATATACTAATCAGTACTCAACTGAATACTTTACCAGACCCTTAGGATTTTTCTCTGTCTCTCTTCTTTCCTCACCGTAGCCTGAAAACTTTCTCCAAATAGTAAGCTGGGACAATGGAAGGATTTCCCTCCTTTCTTTCCCATCTCCCAGAGATCATTTTGTTGCCTGATACCTTATTTCTTATTTTCTTGTTATGTTTTTTATTTATAGTTATACTGAAACCTCAAAAGCATAGTTATTTTTGTTTTCATCAGTTGATGATCCTTTATTTTTATTCATTAATTTATCCTTCTTAGAGCTGTTTATTCTTTCTTATACTTTCATGTTCTATCTGAGATCATTTCCTTTCAATCTGGTGAATATCCTTAGCCTTTCTCTTAGATTTTATTTGTCTGAGAAATTTAAAAAAATTTGTCTTTGACTTTGAAAGCTCTTTTTGCTGAGTATAGAAGACCAGTTGGGGAATATTTACTTTTATCATGTTAAAGTTTTCATTACATTTTCTTATGCTTAGATGTTTCGTGATGTCAGCTAGCAGTTGTCTTTTTTTCTAAGATTATCTTTTTTTAATCTTTGATTTAATCAGTTTGGCTATGACATACCTACTGTGATTTCCTTTTGTACTTATTCCTTTGGTGATTGCTAATCTTCTTGACATTGTCACAAACATCCTTCATCAGTTTAGAAAATTCTCAGTCATTGTTTCTCAAATGAATACTTTTTTTTGCAGTTTTTGGCTGGGGCTGAGTTTGAACCCACCACCTCCAGCATATGGGGCTGGCCCCCTACTCCTTTGAGCCACAGGCGCCACCCTCAAATGATTACTCCTCTTTTCCTGAAACTTCAAATGTTTCACATTTCTCCGTTGATTCTTTGTACCTTTTTTCTCTTTCATGTTTAATTTGGATAACTTCTCAAATTCATTAGTCCTGACATGACTTCTTTAAAAAATTTTTTTGAGGTGCATTTTATGCACAATAAACAGCATCCATTTAAAGTCACACTTTGATGAGTTTTTTCAGCTGCATACTCTTGTGAAACCACTATGTGGCGGTATTCCATATACAGAATATGTTGATCAGTACCAAAATACTTCTCATGCCTATTTGCAATTCATTTTTCTTTCTGATCCTGGCTCCAACTAATCACTGATTTGCTTGGCTCCCTATAAATTAATATGACATTTCTAGAATTTTATATAAACGAAATCACATTGTATGTATTCTCTGTGTCTTATTTCTGTCAGTGAGCATGATGAGTTGAGTTTAATCATGCCATTGTCTGTAACTGTAGTTTATTCCTTTCTATTACTGAGTTGTGTACATTGTCTGGGTATACTACCTGCTATTTATCCATTTTCCATTTGATGGACATATGGATTATTTTATTATACATTTGTTGCTATTGTGAGAAATATCCTGTGGCTATTTGTCTTTAACAGATATTTTGTTATATGTTCTTTCCCTGCTTATAAGGAACCTATGTTTTTATTGTGTGAACATATATTTTTATTTCTGTAGATTGAATGCTTAGAATGAGAATGGCTGGTCATATGTTAGGTAATATTTAACTTTATAAGAAACTGCCAGTTTTCCAAAGTATGTTGAATCACTTTACATTTGCACCTGCAGGGTATAAGCTCAAATCTTCAGCAGCACTTGGTATTATCAGTCTTTTTAGTTATAGCCATCCTAATGTACTCATTATAGTTAAAAATTTTTTTTTTATCTTTTACATTTCTGTTCTTTTCTTACTATCATTTTAGTTATTTTCATCTCATTGTTGGCTATTTGCATATCTGCTTTTGTATATTCAAATATTTTGTCCATTTATTTATTTGTTTTTTAGAGTAAACACATGTGGTTTCTGAGATACTTCATTTAGAATGGCCTCCAGTTCTACTCAAGTTGCTGTAAAAGATGTTAATTTCATTTCTTTTTATAGTACAGTTTTAAATTTTGATAAAGTCCAAGTTATCAAGTTTTTAACTTTTATGATTCATAGTTCTTTGCATCTTAAATATTTGCTCAACTCTAAGATCATAACATTTTCTTCTTATTCTTTATTCTAGAAATTTTATAGGTTTGGCTTTTAGATGTAGGTCTGTAATCCATTTGAAGTTCATTCCTTTATATTGTGTGAAGTGAGTTAGCTGGCCAAGTTATCCATGTTGTTTAAAATTACCAGTAATATATTTCTTTTCAGAATGTTTTTATTTATCAGTAGTCTGCATTAAAAAAATAGTTAAGAAGTATTCCTTTGTGTGGAGAATGCATTTTGTCTTGCCTATATAGAATAGTATCATCTAATGGTGAAATGAGCAAGTACCAGCAGGTTTAAAATTTCTAGTAGCCAAAAACCCTTTTTCTTATTTTCACTTTTCCCAGTATTTCTTTAAATATGCTAGGACTTACTCTATTAATATTCATCATCATTAGTCCTACTTTATCAATGAAAAATTAAAATTCAGAAATATTAATATTTTGTTCAGTTATATAAACCTATTTATGTTAATGCCAGGCTTGAACTCAGATTTTTTTTTTTTTTTTTTGAGACAGATTCTCACTCTTGTCACCTCAGTAGAGTGCAGTGACATCACAGCTCATAGCAACCTTAAACTCTTGGGCTCAAGTGATTCTCTTGCCTCCCAAGTAGCTGGGACCACAGGCACCCACCACAGTGCCTGGCTATTTTTAGAGATGAGGTCTTGCTCTGGCTCAGGTTGGTGTCAAACTCATGAGCTCAGGCGATCCACCTGCCTCGGCCTCCCAGAGTGCTAGGGTTACAGGCATGAGCCACCACCCCTGGCCCTTGAACTCAGATCTTTAAATGCCAATTCCTCACTTCAACTTTTGTGAAATGTAGAAAAGGTGAACAGTGTTTATAAGAGGAGCAGGTCAGCTGAGTACAGCGTAAATATTAACTTTCCCTTCTATTTATAAATAGATATGTAATATACATGGATATCATCACATTTATTATTCATTGAGACCACATTTATTAAACATGGAAACGTCCTATTGTATGACTTTTATCCTGCAGAGAGTCCAGGCAGAATGATGACAGCATGTTACCTCTTATTTGGAATGGTTTATTTTTAAATAGTCTGACTTAGAGTTTTCCTATAGTTCTTCCTTGAGAGATCATTTAACAACTTAGTGTCCAGACAATTTGCTTTGACACATTGGATAATTTACCTTTTATACACATAACTGTGTTGTAGGGAAAAAAATACCATCTTTCTCGTTTCATCCATCAAAAGTTTCTAAATAGCTATCACTCAGCCACATTAATCATTCAGTGGCCAGCCATTCCATGGGCAACACTTATCCTTTTAGCTATGTGGTGGCTTTCTCCCATGTCTCTTAGGAATTTCTCTGATTAGTTGCCATGTAGTAGAATGCAAACTTCTTTTTAATGTTACACTGAAAAATATAATGATGATTGGGTCATCCTGTTATTAAAAGTCTTCAGGAACTATCCACACTCCAGATAACGTCCAATCCTCACTTCCTCACTTCCTCACTTCAGCTTATTTGTTGTTGTTGTTGCAGTTGTCATTGTTGTTTTAGCTGGTCCAGGTCGATTTGAACCCGCCAGCCTCAGTGTATGAGGCTGGCACCCTACCCATTGAGCTACAGGCGCTGCCCATCTTTTATTTATTTTTATTTATTTATTTTTATTTTTTTTGAGACAGAGTCTCACTGTGTTGCCCTTGGTTGAATACCATGGCATCACAGCTCACAGCAACCTCAAACTCTTGGGCTTAAGTGATTCTTTTACCTTAGCCTCCCATGTAGCTGAGACTATAGGCACCCACTATAATGACCGGCTATTGTTTTATTGTTGTTGTTATTGTTTGGCAGGCCCGGGTTCAAACCCGCCAGCTCTGGTGTATGTGGCTGGCGCTGTAGCTACTGAGCCCATCTGTTATATTTTCAATTTGTCTCAGTTCATGAATGCTTCTCATAGTGTAAGTGTTAGGTAGATAGCTAGGACCTTTGGATCTTTCAGTGGACAAGGGCACACTCCCTTGGTGGTGGCTGGAGCCTTTAGCCCACCTAGGAAGAAGGATAAAAGTGGGCACTGAGTCTTGGTACTGCCCCACCCTTAATCTATCCCAAGCAACCTGGGAGGAGGGACCAGTGTTACCAACCTGAGAATTCCTCTGCTCAGGCATAATAGGATTTGAAAAGTAACCTAGAGTAACCTAATTAGGTTAATTAAGGTGAATTATCTTTAGTTTAAATGTACATTGTGGCTCACACCCCCTCCCAGCTTGCAAATGCATATGCAATCTTGAGAATACCTGTTAATCATTTGGTAACATTCCATATCATCCACAAAGTCCTCTCACAAATCCTACCCCAGATAAAGAAAAGGAAACAACCCAAGAATTCCTAGAGAGTCAGTCTCTCCTCCCTGTTCCCTATTTCTCCCTTCCCCTCAAGGAGACAGACCTATTCCATTCTATAATACAAACCTGCTTGTGTCATTGCTTCCTGTCTGTGGTGACTCAGTCAAGAGGTGGGACTGGACACTTTGGTGTGTCTGGTCAGTTTTCAGCTGAGAACACACCAAGACCTGAGAGCAGACTTCCACCCAGATGTAAGTATCACACAAACTGCGTGCAATTCTACTATTTGGTTGGAATTTTCAACCAAGTCTGCTTCACTAAACACTAGCCAACTGCTTTATTACATCTCACCTGAAGAAGAAAGTAACCTGCTCTAATGCTGAAGAGAGAGACCAGCTGCACTGGGTCTACAAACTGGCCGATAGTAATGTTGTGCCCAGATGGCGGGGTACCCCTCATAAATCACCTGAAAACCAAGTCCAATGCAAAAGCAAGAGGCTCTTTATTCACAAATTCGAATTTGGGCTTCTCATTCCTGTCTCAGCAGGAGGGCCAAGAGAAGCCCCATCTGCAGAGCAGAAGAGCAGTTTTAAGGATACAGAAAAGAAAAGGGGGGTGGAGTGGGGGCTTAGGGACCTAAACAATGTTTGAGTTGGGCTGATTGCCTAGGGGAAAGATTTATTTATCGCTTGGGGCAGACACACTGGAGCTGGGGGGTGGGGGAGGAAGCAGGTGGCCTATTACCTTTGGTATGCAAGCAGGTTGCCTATCACCTTTGGCATGCAGCTGCAGCTATGAATTGAAGGCTGCTGGGCAAAGTGGGGTCAGTGAAAGCTGTGAGACAAAATGGAGTTAGTTTTAACAAAATGGAGTTAGCTTGGTCCTTTCAGTAACATGTGGGTCTTAGGATGTGGTATCTTCCTAAGACAAGATTTCTGGAGTAGTTTTGCCCATATCCAATTTTCAGTTTACATTTGACTCTGGAACTCAACCATGATTTCAGAACCTTCTCTAATAAATATTTGTTAAATAATGAAAAATGAAGTGTGTATGTCTCATTGTGGGGATTTTCCAGTAAATGTCTGTAATCCTCCTAGCAAATAGCAGAGTGCTTATTTATTGCATATTTCTATTCTTTGTTGTCAAATGAGTGTTGTAAATATTTTCTTTTTCAATAGGTTTCCAGTTCCCCTAATATAAGGCAATTAATATAGTGTGTGCCTTGGGTAAAAGTGACTGCCCATTCAATATGGATTTTTTTTTTTTTTGAGACAGAGTGTCAAGCTATTGCCCTGGGTAGAGTGCTGTGGTGTCACAGCTCACAGCAACCTTAAACTCTTGGGCTCAAGCAATTCTCTTGCCTCAGCCTCCCCAGTAGCTGGAACCACAGGCACCTGCCACAGTGACCAACTAATTTTTCTATTTTTAGAAAAGTTAGCATCTTGCTCTTGCTCAGGCTGGTATCAAACTCCTGAGCCCAAGTGATCCTGCCTCAGCTTCCTACAGTGCTAGGATTGCAGGCATGAGGCTCTGTGCCTGGTGGTATACATCCTCTTTTGTTAAGTAACCTTTGACAAAAGGAAAAAAGGACCTTGGAAGAAAAGTCTTTTTTGTTATTTTTAGATTCCTCCCATTTGCCACCTATAAGTTATGAATAATTAACAATTATAACCATCTTCTGGAAAGTAAGACAGCTTTTCTAGAGACTAAAAGTGTCATCACCATATTTAATCCAAAATCTAATCTATTATAAGAAACTAATATATTTTTATAATTCTATTGCTAAGGTAGAACAGTAATATTGTTATTGCCACTAAAAATTAGCAGTCTTAGCAATTGCTCTCAAGGCAATAGTCAGAAAAGAATTTGCTCAAACACACTTGGTCCCCCTCACTGTGATGCCTTGTACTGCCTTGGGACCCTGCAGAATCCCCACCAGCAAGACAACCCTCACCAGATGTGAGACCATGGAGCTTGGACTTCTTAAACTTCATAACTTCTGTGGTAGTACCGCTGTGCACTCCATTACCTTTGTTGGTGCCCTCTGTGGCACCATGTCATCACGTGAAAGAAACAGCCGGGATACGGATTAGAAGTACAAACGCTTGCAAGAGGTGGACATCCCATAGGTGCAGGGCAGCCTTGAGGAACCTCTGCTGTGGCCTTTTATTGAAACATTATACAACAAGTGTATGTGTGGGGCCATGTACTAGGATCAAGTGCTTAATGATCCCTACATGCTTTTTCCCCACGGCTCAACTCCCACCCTGTTGCACCACAAATGTTCAAGGTCCAACACCTACTTGATAACAAGCCACCAATCTTATCTTGTTAAAGCATGCAGTTGCTTGAGGGCTTGTCTCTGGGCTGCAAAACATCTCCACTCCAGCTCAGAGATTGTCCTGCTCCCAGTGCCTCCCTCAAGAACCAGTGACCACTCTCACAAGCCCAGTACTCAGTTTCCTATACTTCTGAGCCTATGGCAGAAAATGCCATGGAGATCTTGCTCTAGCTTTGCATATATTTACAAGTACAGCTAAAGAATGAAGTCTTAGCAAATGCTGAAAAAAAAAAAAAAGGAAACAACAAAAAAGAATTTGCCCATTATTTGTAGCTGATTCATTCAATAAAATTCTCTGCCTATTTCCTAGCCTACTCTGCAAGTACAAATGCTTTAAGACCAAATATCATCAGCAGACTAGAGGACAAAAGTCAGGTGATAAAAGGGAGAGTGGAAGGAAATTATTTTCCTACAAAAACTGTTTTAAGGAAGGCTCAACACTTAGTTCTGAGCTTCTTGGTAGCCAAGGTAGAGGGAAAGAAGCTGATAGAGCTTGACATTTTCTGCCACAGAGTTTCTCTGTTCTATTAGACCCAATAACTTATTTTTATAAAAAATATTTTGTAATGTCTTAGTATTCTGAAATAGGTTTTTGGATAATATAGTTTATCTACCCACATCATTTAAAAATGAATGTAAAGAGGATCGGGTGCAGTGGCTCACACCTGTAATCC
Organism: Loris lydekkerianus; assembly: GCA_963574355.1. Lineage (NCBI taxonomy): Eukaryota > Metazoa > Chordata > Mammalia > Primates > Lorisidae > Loris > Loris lydekkerianus. The sequence continues at coordinate 9,721 of CAUYPK010048124.1, forward strand.
TAGCATTCTGGGAGGCTGAGGCGGGTGGATTGTCTGAGCTCAGGAGTGCAAGGCCAGCCTAGGCAAGAGTGAAATCTTTCTCTGAAAAACAAAACAAAACAAACAAACAAACAAAAAAAAAACAAAGCTGGGCAGTGTGGCAGGTGCCTATAGTCCCAGTTACTCAGGAGGCTGAGGCAAGAGAATGGCTTGATCCCAGGAGTTTGAGGTTGCTGTGAGCTATGACAAAACTGCACTCAACCCCATAGCAACTGAGTGAGACTCTGTCTCAAAAAAATAAAAATGAATGTAAAGTTGTAACTCCAATATAATAGAGACATTAAAGGTAAATAATGTATAGTAAAACACTATAATTTCGCCTTGTCTATGTGCAGGCATGACTATACTGGAAGGCATAATGAAGTCACCACAAGTTTATATACATAGGAGGAATCAGTATGAATGCAGCAGCTACAAAGGCAGCCTGGTTCAGGTGTGTTGGCTATTCAACTGCTAGCCTCGTTTATAGGGAGGATACAATTTTCCTAAATGATGAACAATTCTTAAATCCTGGAAAAAAAAAAAAACCTCTCCAATTCAACTTGCATTATGAATTCCTAAAAAATCAAGTGATACTGAAATTGAACAAAATGACTTGTATTTCCATGTTAAGCTATTTTTTTCTAGGCTTTTTTTTTTTTTTTCTTTTGTCTTGCCTGACATGGAAGTCTAGTGAGATAGGTGGTGAATAGGGAGCACTTTACAGGTGGCCTGCCATTCCCCGTCTCTGTGCACACCCTGCATCAGCAGTTCTGCCCACCCACCACTATGGCAACAGTCTCTTCAGAAATCTACTTGGCATTATCTATTAAAATTGATTATATGCATTTTCCATGACCCACCATTTGCTTCTAGTTATCTGTACACATCAGAAATGAGCACACATGTTTATCTCAAGTTTTCTGTGAGGATGTTTGCAGCACCATTCTTCCTAATAGCCTCAAGAAAAACGATCAAATGCCCTTCAGCAATGGAACCGATAAGTAAATTGTGCTCTAGTCAGACAAAGGAGTAGTATGCGACAGTGAAAACCAGCAAGTTGCTACCCCGGGAACTGTGGATGAATCTCACCAACACCATGTCAGGGAAAGAACCAGACACAAAAGGATGTGTACCATATGATACCAATAGTTCAAAAACGGGCACAAGTAATCCATTGTATTTGTTGAAATAATGACTGGAGAGGAAATGAAGCACGTTTCTGCGGTTCTGAATCAGCATTCTGTTTCTTGACTTGGAAGGGGGTACACAGGTGAGTTCGCTTTGTAATAATTCTCAGCAGAGGGGAGAGAGAGTATGAGGCAATTCTGCATGAGAGTCCTGATGTACTGTATAGAGAAGGAGATAAATGACTATAACTTATTTTATTTTGTAAAGAAAAGATGTTCATTTGGCTTATGGTTCTGCAGGTGGCACAAGAAGCATGGTATCAGCATCTGCTTCTGGTGAGAGCCTCAGAAAGCACGACTATAACCTTTAAAAAGTCAACCCCATCCTTCCTAATTCTACAGCCCCCCCTCCCCCCCAATCTCCCAACCCCGCTCCATTTCCTTCAGGGGACAATAGGAAAAATCAAACAAGAAAAATTTGGCTCAAAGTCAAAACTCTTAAGCAGATCCTGTAGACTCAAATGTCCATCACTCTGGGCAAAAAGCATTCCCAGATTTGTTCAAGGTGTCTACAAAGGCTAGCACCCTCACCAGCAAATTTCTTTGCTTCTTGGAGTAAGAGGGGAAGGGGAAAAATAAATAAATAAATAAATAAATTACGTCGGGCTGGGCACAGTGGCTCACACCTGTAATCCTTGCCCTCTGGGAGGCCAAGGTAAGTGGATTGCTTGAGCTCACGACTTCGAGACCAGCCTGAGCAAAAGCGAGACCCTGTCTCTATTAAAAATAGAAATACTGAGGCAAGAGGATAACTTGAGCCCAAGAATTGGAGGTTGCTGTAAGCTATGACGCTACAGCACTCTACCCGGGGTGACAGCATGAGACTCTGTCTCAAAAAAAAAAAAAAAAAAGCTACTTTCCAACTCCCTTCCTGGAGCTCCCCAATCACCTGGGCAACTGGGGGCCACCCACCCATCTTAGGGGCGGGGCCGAGTGCCTCCCCTGACGCCTTAGCAACCGGGCCGGCCTCTGTGTCGCGTCCTAGCAACACGCTGCGCTCTCTCAGCCACAGAGCCTACTCTTTCCGGTGCCTCCTCCTCTCAGCTCACTCCTCGCTGGGTCTTACTCAGTGCTGGACAGCTCTCGGGGTTCCTGCGGTGGGAGGGCCCAAGAGCCAAAGCAGGGGAAAGGGAATGAATGCTTAAATTTATCGAAGAAAGAAAAAAAAAACCTAACTAGAATTTCAAGATTTTTGTAATTTGTATTTTTTTTTTTTTTAAGGCACATTGAAAGCTCAGGAGAGAAGGGGCTGGGGGGGTGAGAAAAATCATTTTTGTGCAAAGTCCGTATAAGAAAGGGAGAAAAGAAACCCCTCGAGGACCCAGCACGGAGTCGACTGGGAGCCGAAGATGCTGGACACTATAGCTCCAGCTTTGCAGGACCTGGGCAGGCACGTGCTGCCCACGCTGCCTTCGCTGAGCCAGGCGGGTAAGTGGCACGAGGTGGGGCCCGTGGACACTGAAGCTTCTCCTGCTTGGGGGGTAAGGCAGGGGTCCTGCTTCCCTGTTTGCTGGTCTGAGGTCTGTCCTGGAGTGGCTAGGATGCTTTGGCAACCAGTTGGTAGTCTCATCAGGTCTATCCCGGTTGTCCAGAAACAATTTCTTTCCTAACTGCCCTAAGGAAGGAAAGGGGCCACCGGAGGGTTTTGATTAAAAGAGATAATGCATACCCAACTCTTAGCTCTGGGACTAGCACAAAGTAAGTGCTCAACAAATCCTAGTTAAAAACAAGCACCCCACCACCACCTTCCACTGGGGCAGATAACCTTTTTGCAGAAAAGCAATTGTCAAAGGCCCTTAAATGGCTTCTTTTCAGAGTTCATGCAAAGGCACATTTGCTTTTGTTGCCACTGACTTCTTGTGGTTGTATTAAGAAAATAAGATGATCATAAAAAGATACTGGGTAAGCATTTGGAAGGTGACCTGGCAACTTCTCAGAGAAAACTTACTGAATTGGTTAGTAGCAAGGCACAATCTTTTCAAAGCATAGTTTCTTAGAAGAGTCACCTCAAAGTGATCAGTTGAGGTCTGTCTGCAAGCCACCGGAGCCCTGCAGAAGAAAGCTGCTCCAGAAATGTAAGCTATTATTGTTATTAAGCCATTATAACTTAGAGATGGAGCCTAGGCTTTAACCAAGTGATTTAAAGGTAAAATAAACAGGAATGATGACTCTCTTTCTCCTCCCCTGTGTAACTCTTATTTTTACCTGTCAAAATAATTCTAAAAGAAGCATTAAAATAATGGTTTTATGGATTTAAAATATCTGCCATATTTGTAAATTTACATATGTATTAATTCAAGCAATTTTGAACCTGCTAAGTGCCAAGCACTTGAGAACGGATGGTGAGCAAAAATCTTGGAATTTACAGTCTAGTGGGGAAGATACACATTGATGAAATAACCACACAAATGTAAATTTACACTTGAGGTAGGTGCTACCAAGGAGAAGGGAAATGGCACAATAAAAAAAATTTTTTTTAAGCCATATTTTTTAAAGCAGTTTTATTTTCGTAGCAAATTGAGAATAGAGATTTCCCACATACCCTTAATTGAGGTATATGGGAAAGATTCTCCCATTATCAACGTCCTACACCAGAGTGGAACATTTGTTACAGCCGAGGAACCAGCACTGACACATCATCCAAAGTCCATGTTTGACATTAGGGTTCTCTCTTGATGTTGTCCGTTCTGTGGATTGGACAATTGTATAATGTAATGTGTCCATCATTACAGTGTCAGACAGTCTTTTCACTGCCCCCTGAATCCTCTATGTTATGCCTATTGATCCCACCCCCACCCCAGGCCCTACCTCAACCAGCCCCCAACCTGCCCACCCTCCACTGCCAGTAAGCACTGATTTACTGTTTCCACAATCTGGCCCTTCCCAGAATGCCATATAGTTGAAATCATACAGTATGTAGCCCTTTCAGATTCATTTCTTTCACTTAGTAATATGGATTTAAGTTTCCTTTATGTCTTCTCACTCTATAGTAGCTCATTTCTTTTTAGTGCTGAATAAAGTTCCATTATCTAGATGTATCAGCTTTTTTTATTCCATTCACCTATGGAAGGATATTTTGCTTGCTTCCAAGTTTTGTCAGTTTTGAATAAAGCTGTTATAACATCTGTATGCAAGTGTTTTTATCTTTTGGATATAAGTTTGCAGTTCATTTGGGTAAATACCAAGGAGCATAACTACTGGACTATATGGTAAGAGGATGTTTAGTTTTGTGAGAAACTGCCAGACCATCTTCCAAGGTGGCTGTATGATGTTGCATTCCAAATAGCAATAAGTGAGAGTACTGGTTTCTCCACATCATCACCAGCATCTGGTGTTGCTAGTATTTTAGATTTTGGCCATTCTAAAAGGTGTCTGTCTCTTTTCTTTTCTTTTCTTTTTCCTTCCTTCCTTCCTTCCTTCCTTCCTTCCTTCCTTCCTTCCTTCTCTTGTTTCCCTTCCCCTGCCCCTCCCTCCCTCCCTTCCTTCCTTTCACTTTTTGAGACAGAGTCTCACTATGTCACCCTCAGTAGAGTGCTGTGGTGTAACACTCACAGCAACCTCAAACTCTTGGGCTTCAGTGAATCTCGTGCCTCACCCTCCCAAGTAGCTGAGACTACAGGTGCTCACCGCAACACCTGGCTATTTTTTTTTTTTGTTGTTGTTGCAGTTGTCATTGTTGTTTAGCTGGCTCTGACTGGGTTTGAACATGCCAGCCTCGGTGTATGTGGCTGGTGCTATAACCACTGTGCTACGGGCACAGACCCTTGTCATCTTATTTTAATGTACATTTTCCTGATGATAGATGATGTGGAGTAGCTTTTCAAATACTGTCATCTGTAAGTCTTTTTTTTTTTTTTAATTATTATTATTATTATTTTTTATTATAGATAAAAATATGCACCATAGATGTGGCCCGACCTGTAAGTCTTTTTTGATGAAGAGTCTGTTGAAGTTTTTGGCCCATTTTAAAATTAAGTTGTTTCCTTGGTGCTGAGTTTTCTTTTTAGATTTTGGATTAATATAAGGCTACATAGGACTGGGTTACATTGTTTACATTTGTTAGGTAGGGTTGGAGTTGTATTTGAGTACTTCACCCTTTTATTTCCCTTTTGAGACAGAGTCTCTCTCTGTCAGCTGGACTAGAATGTTGTGGCCTCAGCCTAGCTCATAGCAACCCCAAACTCATAGACTCAAGTGACCATCCTGCCTTAGCATCCTGAGTAACTGGGACTCCAGGCACTTGCCACAACACAAGGCTAATTTTTCTATTTTTAGTAGAGGTGAGATCTTGTCTTAAGCTGGTCTCAGACTCCTGAGCTCAAGAGATTCTCCTGCCTTGGCCTTCCTAGTGCTAGGATTATAAGTGTGCTGTGTCTTGCTTGAGTGCTGAGTTTTAAAAATTTTTGTGAATTTGGGGTAACAGTCTTTTATTAGTTATGCCTTTTGCAAGCATTTTCTCCCAGTCTGAGGCTTGTCTTCTCATTCTCTTGACATCTTTTGTAGAGCAGAGTTTTAAATTTTAATGAATTGCAGCTTATAAATTATTTCTGTGGTGGATCATGCTTTTGACATTGTATCTAAAAAGTCATTGCCATACCCAAGGTCATCTAAGTGTTATCCTATGTTATCTTCAAGGAGTGTTATAGTTTTGTGTTTTACATTTAGGTCTATAAACCATTTTGAATTAATTTTTATGGAGTGTGTAAAGTCTGTGCCTAGATTCTTTTTATTTTTGCATGTGAATGTTCAGTTGTTCTAGCAACATTTGTGTAAAAGACTGTCTTTTTCTATTGTATCTTGCCTCTGTTCCTTTGTCAAAGATCAGTTGACTGTTTATGTGGGTCTATTTTGGGGCTCTTTATTCTGTTCCACTGATTCATTTTTCTTTTCCTTTGTCTGTATCACACTGTCTTAACGACTGTAGCTTTATGGTAGTCTGAAAGTGGGAAATGTCAGTCCTGTGACTTTGTTCTTTTTCTTTTTTTTCTTTCCTTCTTTCTTTCTCTTTCTTTTCTTTGAGACTTTGTTGCCCTGGGTAGAGTGCTGTGACCTCATAGCTCACAGTAACCCCAAACCTTGGGTTCAGGTAATCCTCTTGCCTCAGTTTTTCATTTTTAGTAAAGACGAGGTCTCATTCTTGCTCAGGCTAGTCTCGAACTTGTGAGGTCAAGCAATCCACCCACCTAGACTTCCCAGAGTGCTAGGATTACAGGTGTGAGCCACCCCCCCCCCCCCAGCGTATTCTTTTTGTTTGATATTTTGTTGACTACTCTGTATTTTCTGACTCTCAATAGAAACTTTGGAGTCACTTTATTTTTTGTGAGATAGTCTCACTCTGTTGCCCCAGGTTGGAGTACAGTGGCATCAGCCTAGCTCCCACCAATCTCAAACTCTTGGATTTATGAGAGTCACTGCTACTTCTTATCCACCAAGCCTGTACAAAGTATAAATTAATTCAAAGTAAAGCTTCTTGGCCTCTCGGTCAAAGGTGTGTTTTTTAGAATCATTATTTTAGAGATTATATATTGGTTATTTCTAGAATGTGGCAGATAAGTAGCAGTGAATTAGGACTGGAGAGGAAGCCAGGAGAATGATAGCAGGAGAGAGAAGTGAAAGCTGATGGTCTAACAGTGAAAACATGAGAATAAAAAGTAGATTAGAGAATTTAGCAAAAACAGATGTGTACAGCATCCAGACAAAAAACAGCCTTTAACGCCTTTAGTGGCCCTTATTCTTATGCCTGTGTCATAGAATGATATAGAAATAAATGTTTGCATTAATCAAATGGCATAGAGCAGACACTTGACAAATGGCTGTTGAATGGGTCATTAAGAAAAGGCTAGCTTACTCTTGGCTAACTCTATTTACAGAATAGAGAAGCAATGCCTGACAGTTTGCTTTATTATAGAAATGTTTTCTTCAAAAATTCATTATTGCTTTTTAAAATCACATCTTTGGAACTTAAATGGGTAAAAGGAAAATTAACTTTTGAGAATGACTTTATTTTTTGTTAATTCTAAGTTAACTAGGAATTATTGTCATTTTATTTATTATTTCATATTTACATGTTTATTTATTAGCACTAATATACTGTCACATAGGTGCGCACATAAATTATTTCTGGTTTCCTTTGAATTTCAGAAGTTGGTACTATCTGGGACAATGTGTCAGAATTTGTGGAACGGCAGCTAACCCTGCACAAGGTAGGATTTGTACTTCAATTGTAATGTAGAAGTTCAGAGGGTCCTTCCTCCATGTCTTATATAATTTTTCTGGAAGCAGAGCAATAGACTTTAGAGTCACCCAGTTTAGCCTTCAGTCGTGTGATTTTATGATGCTCACACTTAGGACTTGTGGATAGTTGATTTAACAAACATGGATCTTATTCTTAGGTGATGAAGTTTAAGTTCTGCTCATCTGACACAGAGTGTAGTACTGATTGCCCTGGGTTTGTGTAAAGAAACTCAGTGAGTCCTGTGATCTAATAGATTACCTGCATAGTTGTACAAGGACACACTGCTTCTGGCCTGGCCTTGCAGGGAATGGCTGGTAACTGAAATTTGTGAAAACAGGAGCCAAACTCAACCTGCTAAAGATGAGAAACTTTGGGGCTAAACTATTTCTTCCTGTCAGTCTTGGTTTTACATGCCATAGAACAGGGTGGAGATTTTGGGAGGAGCTTTAGGGAGTTGGGAAGTTGGGAAGCTTTTTCATACCTTACTCAGCACTATGAGAACTCTCTGTGGAGTTCATTCTTCAGACTTACTTTGTTTGGTTTGAGAATTTGTGTTAGTTATTATCACTTTAAATTTGGAATGTTTATGCAAAGTTTTGGACTTTTTTCCCCCTTTTCTTGAAAAGTCAGATGATCTAACAATGCCCATTTCCCATTCCTGCGTGGTGATACTTGGCTGCAGCCCGCCACGGCTCTCCCCTGTAGATGCAGCACGCACTTTCCAGCTACTGCTTGGCTACCTTCAATCCCCACCATTCTGTCACGGTTCCCGTAGGTATTTGAGTTTGTAACCCTTGATGTATGCTATGTGTATCTCCAGAGAGACAGAAATCCAATTTCTGAGAGCCAGCAACATTTGCTTCTACCCACCAGCCAACATCACTACATTGCAACATAAGACTTGGATGCCAGGTTATCTGATTTTAAGTGGCAGACAAAATCTAATGGAGAGAATGAGAAAGCAAAGTGTCTCATGCCCTCTTAAATTCCACTAATGGCAAATGACTGAAATTTAAAAGATAGTTCAGGACAAAGTAATCAGAGATATTTATTATTTATTAAAAGAAGCTGTGCAAACATTATAACCTAATTGTATACTCATATCAATCTGAAATTAAAAAATTAATAAACATTTTAAAAAAGAAGCTATGACATTCATGCACGTCTTAGCCTTTTAATGATTGGATGTCAAGGATCTGATGTCTATAAGTCATTGTAGACCAACATATTACATTTTGTACTGAACATACTTCAAAACTTAGAATCATAAAATGTTATAGCTTTAAGGGGTCGTAAATATCATTGAAGTTATAAAGCCTAAGCTTAATTCTCCTCATGTTTTTTGTAGAACAATACTAAAGATTATTTTCTCGTCCCTTCAATGAACTATTTTTGTTACTGTTTTCCTCTCCTTCCTTTCCCCTTCTAGGGGGTTCACATTTCAGGATTTGGAACTTTTACTTTCACGAGGCAAAAGATTGATGTGGGAAACAAGTTCGTTCTAACCCAGAGGCCCGTGTTTATCATGTCAGAGAAGTTAATACAGATCCACGGACTCAAACAAAACAAAATATATACTCCTGGTAAATAATTTTAATATTTAAGATTTTTCCAAAGGATTGCCAGCCTGGGGATAGAAATGAAAGGGCAAAGATTTGGACAGTGCTGCTTTATTGGTTTTGAGTTGGAGGGCTCACTTTTCACAAGGTATCCTTAGCCAAGGTGGGAAAATATAGAGTCTTCCTGGGGCCACTTTAAATCCCAGTAACTTAAGAGTCAGGCATGAAAAGACCTGATGTGACAGAAAGGCACGTTTACATGAGGGCTACACCATAGACTCATACAGACCTTTATTCATATTTCATAGTCTAAGAAGTTAAAAGTATTTATGAAGAAGATAAAGTTAATTAGGGTCTCTGGTTGGAAGAACTACAGTCAGTATCAGCAGTGAAAAAGAACTAAACACTTTTCTATAATACAAATAATCCAAATTATTAAAATTTAAGGTTAGAAGTTGAATAATTCCATAAGATATACCTTAAATGTCTTTCTCACACTCTAAAACCAACTTTCCTTCCTTATGTAATTTTTATAAAGAGGTGGTCAACATGTAGAAAATGTTTTGTAAATATTTTGTAAAATTTTATAATGAATATTTTGTAAAAAAAAAAAAAAAAGGTACATTTGGCTACAATTTCCCATTTTCCTTAGGTGTGGTGACTCTATGGGCAACCCTTGGGTCACCATATGTTTACTGAGGGTCAACTATATGTTAGACCTAGTAGCAAACAAAACAGTCGTAATCCCTGCCACAGGACACATCCATCAACATTAATGTGTAGGCTTCCTGACGCCAGCCTTGGTCACTTAGAGGCCTCTGGGTGCATCCATCCTGATGCCTGCCTGTGTTCCTTTTGACCTTCCTTAATACCTTATAAGATGTAGAAGAGGTGAGAAACCAGCAAGGAGACCAAGGAAGAGGAAAATTGGAGAACAGAGAGTGGTGTCAAGGATACAAAAGAGAGGGTGTGGCCAACAGGAGTTATAAGGAGGTTGAGAGAGGTTTACCAGGTACCCATTGGCTTGCCCACCACAGATGACAGTGCCCTTATGGAGATGAGTGTGCTTAAAGACGGATTGCAGAGAGGCAGTGGGTGAATGGTAGGGGCCATAATCCAGAGGCAGGCAAGATCGCTTTCTTTTTTAAGAAATCTATATTAAAGAAAAGAAAAAGAAGGGTGATGGTAGAGAATTACTATTAAACTGTGCAGGAGATGGTGGGCTGATACAGTGAAACTCATGTTTGGTAGAGCTGTTCATCCTCATCACTCAGCCATATTAGACACTGGAAAGGTTGTAGTTCATGGGTGCTGAGTGTTTAGAATATCTCTGCTTCTCTCTGTTTTGTTCCTCTGTCTATTGTCTCCTTGGCTTTTTTTTATCATCTTGAGTCTTTCTTCTTCACCCTTTCTGACTCGTGGGCCTTGCACAGCTCTTACATCTGTTCTAGTTGAATAGATCCAGGGCTTCCTTCAAGCAGATGTGATCTTATTCCTTTGCATTGTCACGTGTGGGCTCAGTAGAGAGGAAAAACGTTCTGCAAGTTATTCTGTCTGATGCCCTTCTGTAAGACCCAATTTCACTCAGATAACTTCGAGTGAAGGTTACTGTCTTTTCAAAACATTTAACATCTGTGGATATTTACAATCATTTAAAAATAATGTGATAACTGGTAGAGACAGGCAAATATTGCCCCAGTATATTCTGAAAGGTAAGGGGGATGAAAACTTTAGAAAACCTTCTGATGAAGAGAAGTGGTTGATTATTAAGACGTCTCCTGGAGAAGACCAAAAGCTGCCTACAGTAGTATTTAGACGTGAATTGTCCTTAATCTGAGCATAAAACTTTATACTTTTAAAGAAAATTGTATTGACTAATATGCGTTGATAACTAGCTGTGTTAACTGTCTGCAGTAATAATTTTACATTGGATATAACTAGAGGCTTCACATGGACAATTCTATTTTTCGGTATAATAGATAATTATAATCAGATAATTATTTGTGTAAATGATATGTCCTTATTGTAATCACCACTTTCTTTCCCAACCGTCTTTTTCTCCTCTAGGTGATATCCCAGTTGTTCCACTTAATTTTGTCCTGATATCCCTGGAAGGTCCATTTAACAGGGATGTAGTAGAAGGATGTGTGAAGGAGACACTGCTTTTCTTATCACGATCCATTTCCATCAAACATATTGTGGAGTTTTCATTCAAAGGAATCGGGGTCCTCGTGATCAAAGATGGCAAAGTGAAGATGAGATTTTATAAGGACTTCCTTTGTGCCGTGGATGGAAGTGGAGCTTTGGCAAAAGCCCTAGCAAATGTAAATTAATGTTTTCCTAGTCTATCAATAGGAAATATTGAATACTTCATGTGCCTTAGGTACATAACTCTTGGAACTAACAAAGTTGACAGGAGTGGATTGAATTATCACAGAATGTTATGTAATTCTCTATCTCATAGAGCAAAGCTTTATTTTTAAATGAAAAGGCTACGCATATCATCTAATTCTGCCCATGTCTCCTTTCAGGAAGCTTTGGAATTGGGGTTTAGGAGATGGAAGTTGTGTGTAACGAGGCTTTTGGTGTTTTCTACACAGTCTGGTTTCATTCAGGATTGCTAAGAGAGAGCTCTGTGTGTAGAAAATGGAAACACACTACAGGAAAAATCTTTTTTCCCCATGCAAGCACAAGGCAAGATCTACAAATCCACAAGCAAGGCCAAAATAGCTAGCTCATCTCTACCTCTCAGAGATTCTACTGAGCTTTGTAGCTTCAGTGCATGTTTAAAAGAGAAAATGACATTTTCCTTTACTTGCTGAACACTCAAGCATAATTTTTAAGGAACATTTTGTAAAAAAGCTAGTCCTGGGAGATACTTTGTGTAGAAAGGTTTTGAAGGCTAAAGCAGGCTGAAAACTGCTAATGGTATCAAACTCCCCCCTGGGCAGAGGCACGAAGCACAGCCACGTGTTAAGGGCCCTGAAATGCCTGGCTGTACCACAGCCAGTTTAACTGCCCGAATGTATTCAATCATGGAACTCCAAGTGAAGCCAGTACTTATTAATAGCTTATTAATTCTGCATGTTTTGGGAGGCTGTTGTAAAGCAGTGGGAGTTATCATTTTATTCTCAAATGTCCCATAACTTAAACCTGAGTGCAGTTCTGTAAAAATACCTGGGAAGCTGAGTATTTATTTCAGCAATGCTGCTTTTGTTAGAAATATATTTTGAGAATTTTGAGAATTCCCTTCAAAGCCTTTTATAAGCCATAGCATTCATGCAGAATTAATTTTTTTTTTCTTGAGACAGAGTCTTGCTCTGTCACCCTGGCTAGAGTGCAGTGGTGTCATTGTAGTTCACTGCAGCCTCCAACTCCTGGGCTCAAGCAATCCTCCTGCTTTAGCCTTCCAAGTAGCTGAGTCTACAGATGTGAGCCACTGCACCTTGCCAAAACATGTCACTATTTTGCATATTATTTTATACTAATAATGTAATGATATAGATAATTATACAAAAATTACAGTAGCCATTTGTTCAGTGCTTACTATGTGTTAGTCACTTTCATAGAGTACCTTGTAGAAGTCCTATGTATTGGATCTATTATTCTCCCCACAAACCTTGTGGATGAGGCCACATAGATATTAGCAATGTTGGGATTTGAATATAAGTCCACCTGACTCCAAACCCCTTCTCTTAACTGCTTAATTTGGGCCAAGGTGAAATAAGAGAGCTCACTCATTTTCCAGATAGTTTTGGGAAGTCTGCTCTCCTTTTAAAGATGTCTAAAAGAAGTTGTCATGTCTGCAGACCATTACCGAAGAGGAAATGTTCTAAGAAAAGGCAGTATTCTTGCTACTACCCACCCCATGGTGCCTGGTTTGATGAAATGAGATCATTCTTCACTGGATTTTAAGCTCTGGACTTGACGCACTAAACAAAAACAATGAAAAGCATCATGGTAGCTTTGCCTTTGAGATAGCTATAGCTTCTGATTTGTCTATGCCCTGAACCACAGCCCAGGTGTAACCCTGCCCTCTCCTCCAGAGGCCTGGCACTGTGGACTCGGTGATCTCCAGTAGAGAGAGCTTGAGGAAGCCGCCCAGCGGTGTGCTTGCATTTCCTAGGTGAGTGCCATGCTCCTTGGGTCCCTGAAGGCCACCAGCTCTCCTTGCTGATCTGCTGATCAATTGGGCAGTGTTTCTCAGCCTTTTATAGCTCCTCTCCCTCTCTAAATGCACCAGCAAAAAAGAGTTTATTGGTACACTTTCTGTAGTTAAATAACAGTAGGCATTTAGAATATCCTTTATTTAAACTACTCTTGGCTCCCTGGAAATTCTGGTACCACCTTCCAACACCTTTATGCCTGCAATGTTAAACTCTTCTTACCTGCTGGACCTTCCCCTACTTCCCACTTCTTCCCCTGCCTACCTTCTTCCTCTTCCTGCAGTCCAGTCCACTTCCTGTCTGAGCTCAGATTTTTACCACTAAATGGGTTTAAAAGGTTTATTTTAGAATAAAGGAACAGCTTTGCCCCATGAGCACAGTGGGTGTTATTGCTGGCTATGCATGGCCATATTTAATTTTCTTCTTTTATTATTGGGGATTCATTGAGGGTACAAGAAATCAGGTTACACTGACTGCATTTGTTAGGTAAAGTCCCTCTTATAATTGTTTCTTGCCCCCAAAAGGTGTGTCACACACCGAGACCCCCACCCTCTCCCTCCATCCCTCTCTCTGCTCTTCCCTTCTCCCACCCCCCACCCACCTTCCCTCTCTCTGTTCTTCCTGTCCCCCACTCTCCTTCTTTCTCTCTCATTGTCATTAATTATCTCTCATTAATTGTCATTAATTTTCCTCATATGAGAATAAAGTACATAGGATTAAAAATCAAGTACATAGGATTCATGCTCCTCTATTCTTGTATGCTTTACTAAGAATAATGTGTTCCACTTCCGTCCAGGTTAATACAAAGGATATAAAGTCTTTATCTTTTTTAAAGGCTAAATAGTATTCCATGGTGTACATATACTACAGCTTGTTAATCCATTCCTGGGTTGGTGGGCATGTAGGCTATTTCCACATTTTGGCGATTGTAAATTGAGCTGTGATAAACAGTCTAGTGCAAGTGTCCTTATGGTAAAGGGATATTTTTCCTTCTGGGTAGATGCCCAGTAATGGGATTGCAGGGTCAAATGGGAGGTCTAGCTTGAGTGCTTTGAGGGTTCTCCATACTTCTTTCCAAAAAGGTTGTATTAGTTTGCAGTCCCACCAGTAGTATAAAAGTGATCCCTTCTCTGCACATCCACACCAGCATCCGCAGTTTTGAGATTTTGTGATGTGAGCCATTCTCGCTGGGGTTATATGATATCTCAGGGTGGTTTTGATTTGCATTTCTCCAATAATTAGGGATGATGAGCATTTTTTCATGTGTTTGCTAGCCATTCATCTGTCTTCTTTAGAGAAGTTTCTATTCATGTCTCTTGCCTATTGATATATGGGATTGTTGGCTTTTTTCATGTGGATTAATTTGAGTTCTCTATAGATCCTAGTAACTAAGCTTTTGTCTGACTCAAAATATGCAAATATCCCTTCCCATTGTGTAGGCTGTGTATTTGCTTTGGTTATTGTCTCCATAGCTGTACAGAAGCTTTTCAGTTTAATTAAGTCCCATTTTTAAATTTTATTTATTTATTTATTTTTTCAGAGACAGTGTCTCACTTTGTCACCCTCGGTAGAGTGCCGTTGTGTCACAGCTCACAGCAAGCTCCAGCTCTTGGGCTTAGGCAACTGTCTTGCTTTAGCCTCCCTAGTAGCTGGGACTACAGGCACCCACCACAATGCCCGGCTATTTTTTAGTTGCCGTTTGGCTGGGGCCAGGTTTGAACCCGCCAGTCTCAGAATATGGGGCAGGCACCCTACTCACCGAGCCATAGGCGTCACCCCATTTGTTTATTTTTGTTGTTGCGATTGCCACAGATGTCTTCTTCATAAAGTTTTTCTCCAAACTGATATCTTGCATGTTTTTCCTATGCTTTCTTTGAGGATGTTTATTGTTTCATGCCTTAAATTTAAGTCCTTTATCCATCTTTTTTTATTATTATTAAATCATAGCTGTGTAAATTAATGCAATCATGGGGCACAATACATGGTTTTATATACCATTTGACGTATTTTCATCACACTGCTTAACATAGCCTTCCTGGCATTTTCTTAGTTATTGTGTTAAGACATTTATATTCTGCATTTAGTAAGTTTCACATGTACCCTTATAAGATGCACTGTAGGTGTGATCCCACCAATCACCCTCCCTCCGCCCATCTCCCTTCCTCTTCCCTTTCCCCATATTGTTAGTTTCATAGTAGGGCTGAGTACATTGGATACTTTTTCTTCCATTCTTGAGATACTTTACTAAGAAGAATATGTTCCAGCTCCATCCATGTAAACATGAAAGAGGTAAAGTTTCCATCATTCTTTAAGGCTGCATAATTTTCCATGGTGTACATATACCATAATTTATTAATCCATTTGTGGATCAATGGGCACTTGGGCCTTATCTATGTCTTAGCAATTATGAATTGGGCTGCAATAAATATTCTGGTATAAATATCTTTGTTATAATGTGATTTTTGGTCTTCTGAGTATATACCTAGTAGAGGAATTATAGGATTAAATGGCAGATCTATTTTTAGATCTCTAAGTGTTCTCCAAACAACTTTCCCAAAGGAATGTATTAATTTGCATTCCCACCAGCAGTGTAGAAGTATTCCCTTTTCTTCACATCCACGCCAACATCTCTGGTCTTGAGATTTTGTGAAAATCCTCCTGAATTAAGAGAAATGAGTAAAACTTTTAAGAGAATGTAGTTAGGTGTCCAGGAAAGGAATCAATATATAAAACTCAATTTCAATTCTATACTTTAGCAATAAAGAGTCACCTTCTTTAGTTACTTGTGAGAAATAGTAGATATTTATGAGAAATTGTTTCCATTCTGACAAATACTTGTTATTCTAATGAGCTGTCTTTTTCTTACGGAAAAATGTGGTCCTAACCCATGATGAGCAATGGGCACTCTAAATATCTTCCTCTAATTTGTAGGCTGTCTTTCTGTAGTTTGGAGAACAGATATTCTTAATAATGTAGTCAAATTTGCCAATCTTTCATAATGAGCTTCAATTCTAAGATTATAAAAATATGTTTCTGAGAAGTCTGCCTTTCACAAGTAAGGATGTAACAAATCAGGAACTAATTTTTTCTGTATGGGTCTGTAGTGCTATGTCTGTCAATTTCCCGTTTTTGTATGGGATTTTCTTCTAGGATCTGTAGTCCGATTAATTGGCCAAGTGTCTGTCCCTGCATCATTACATTTTTATAGCATCACCGTCTTGGTAACTGTAGAGCACGATTCCTTGTAATAAATATTCTTTCTTGGGAGTATACTAGCCATTCTTCAACTTTGTTTTCCATTTATATTTCTGAGCCAAAGATCTATTCGGAATTTGGTTAGAATGGCGCTGAATCTGTTGATCAGTTTGAAGGACAGCAAAATATCTATAATATTGAGTCTTCTTATCCATAGTAGGCATTTATTTTTATTTATCTATGTCTTTTTTAACATCTTTAACAAACTTTTACAAGTGTCTTCATGCCAACCTTGCACATCTTTCATTAGATTTTGTTAGATCCTATTGTGTTGTTCCTAATTTTAATCCTGTCTTGTCGTCCTTGCAAATGGGGAAAGCACAGCCCAGAGTGACACCTCATCAGTGGTGAAGGCAAATCCAAAGCCAGAATCCAAAGCTCGCTGTCTTCACACCATACTGTCTTCATCACACCACTTCACATTTTTTTGTTTCCATCTCAATAATAAGTTTCAGATCAGTCTACTCTTTTACTCTTGCTCACCCAGCCTCTAATTTCCTCTTCAATCTACAGGTCACATGATTTTGTTTTCTTTTTTTTTTTTTTTTTTGATACAGAGTCTCTCTATGTAGCCCTTGGTAGAGTGCTGTGCTGTCACAGCTCACAGCAACCTCAAACTCTTGGGCTTAAGCAATTCTCTTGCCTCAATACCTGGCTAGTTGTTGTTGTTGTGTTGTTGTTGTTGTTGTTGTTGTTGTTGTTGTTGCAGTTGTCATTGGTGTTTGGCAGGCCTAGGCTGGGTTCAAACCCACCAGCCCTGGTGTATGTGGCTGGCGTCCTAGCCGCTGAACTCCAGGCACCTGGCCAGGTGCCATTCTTTTTAAGCATCCAGAAGGTCTGTGCCTTGCTCCAGACCTCCCAGTGGCTTAACTTCTTGCCCTCCTGCTGGCCTCTTCCCTAGGCTGTGCCGTCTTCACACATTTGACAAAGGCGCAGGTGGAGGCTAGGGATTCCTCTCTGTTACGGTCTCACTACCCACCCACCCCACATACACATCCTGGACAGCCATGCAGCACAGGCATGCCCAGAACAAGCTGGTCCCAGTGGTGAGGGGCAGGGAGACACGCCCTTCTGCGCAGGGATCAACTATGTGACCTTTGGCGAGACTCCCAGTCTCTCTCAGCCTCTGTTTCCTCATCTGTAAAGCAAGGATCATACAAATGTTCACCTCATAAAGGAGCCGAGAGGGACTGAGTGGGCCTTTGCTGCCACTAGGCACAGTTATGTGAACTTGTTACAAAATAAAGATTGTCACTTGCTCTTCTCACGGCCCCTCCACCAGAGTCTGCGCCTGGGTGTCCGGCCCTCACTCTACCCGTACCCCTCCTCACGGGTAGCCCCTACATATTTTCCAGTGTTTCTCTGGGGCCTGCTCTGGCTGAGGCTTGTGCTGGGGCCCTTTACTCAGTCACCCCACCTTGGCCTTGAGTTTACTGACGGTCTTCCTGGACCAGGACCCTTACAGGTGCTTCACAAGGGTGAGACAGGGCGCCTGTGCGCCACAGGACCCAGAGGCTCAGGAGATGTCTTTCTGCTCAGCCCTCACTGCCAGGGCCTGCTTCTCTGTGGTCGTGACTGACGTCACAGTGCTCAGGGGGGTGGGGGGATGAACCACCCTCCTGCTGGCTCCTGGCTTCCCGGGTGGTGACGCCCGGCCAGCTCCCATGTTGCCTTCTGCGCAGATGGGGCCTCATCTCCTTACTGCTTACTGCTCCTATTGTCCATGCGGCTGCCTATGGGGCCCAAGAAGAGCTGCAGACTCCTGGCTGGCCCCAGGGTCCCTCATGCATCTCCACCCACCTGCCAGCTCCCTGCCCAAAGCTCTGCCCTCCTGGCCTATCCTCCTGAGCAGAGGCCTCTGCTGAGGGCCCAGCTTCACAGGGTCTCTGCCCCACAGGAGTAGTTGCGCCTTTGGAAAGATGCTACTTGAAGTCAGAAGATGGATGGGTCTCCTTGGGGAATTTCTAGCTCTGGACTATACCACAGGTCCTGGACATGGGGTGTCTGTGTATGTGCACACTGTATGTATGTGCATGGTATTCATGCATGTATGTGCTACTGTGTGCGAGAATGCATATGTGCATGTGTGTGCATTCAAGAGTGTGTGTGTGTACAGATGGACATGTGTATCTGTGCATGACTGTGCATGTGCAGGTGTATACGTGTGTGGATGTGTGTAAGCATGAATGCGCACCTGTGTGTGCATGTACACGGATGCATGGGTGTGCACCTGGGCAGAGGCCCCTCAATGCTGCTTCTCATTTGCAGACCCTGTTCTTCCCCTGCCTCATCTGCAGGTCCCGGGCCCCTTGCTGAGTCACACAGCTCTGTGCACAGTGTAAAGGTGAAACAGAGGCCTTCCCTTCATGTTCATTCATCCACTGGGTGGGGTGAGGGGGGTGTCACGCTCCCTCCTGTTGCCGCCCAATGGGGAGGAGGGGAGACATGGCTCCAGCCATGCTTTGGACACCTGTCAGCTTTTAAGGGTGACAGAACAGGACTCTGAATGCGATGAACCTGGCTCCATTCCTCATCCTCCTCTCTTCACGTTCTCAGCTGGGGCAGGCTCCCTGAGCCCTGTGTAGGACAGCATCCTCATAGCCCCTCACAGAAGGAGCACACCCAGAAGGAGAGCCCCCCATGTGCCATCCAGGCCCCTTCTTCACCCCTGAATCAGAGCCTGGGGCTTCTCTACAGTGACGGGGGAAGGGTGTCCCCTGGGAGCGCTGCCGGAGCCCAGCTTCCCCACAGGGCCCAGGGACCCAGGGCCCACTTTTCCTGGGCTTCCCTGGCAGCCTGCTGTTGCAATGCGCCCTGCGAGGCTCCATGAAGTATCTCACAGCCTGGGGGGGGGGGGGGGGGAAGGCGGCGGGTGGAGGATGCTGCTGGGTAAATAATGCGCAGCCAGCCCCTCTGATTGGCTTCGGGGAGGCGGACACTTTGTCTACATAAATGGCAATCACATCCTCCGTGCCTTTTAACTGTCACGGAGGAAGGCAAGGCAAGACAGAGCAGGCGACTCCCGGCTGCCTGTGAGTACCGCTCTTTGTCCTAATGGCTCGGGGCCAGACCCAGGCATACAGCTCCCAGGTGGCAGTGACACCGGGGTATGGGCTGGGAGGTCTGTGGGTGATTCCAGCCGTGTGGGGTTTTTCTCCTTGAGTGGGGGGAGCTGCCGAGCAGGACAGCTGAGCATCCAGTGCAGGCAGTTAGAGGGGGAGTAGGAACTTTTCCAGAAGATAGGCACTGCCTTAATTCAGCCTGCTTTCTCATGCCATCTCCAAGCAACAAGTAGTCAGGCAAAGAATCAGAAACTTCGTATTATTTTTAACCTGTGTTCCTTGTCCCATGGTAGCAATGTAACCAGATTTTTAATGTGTGTGCAGTGCCACGGAGGCCACACGATGGAGGGGAAGGGAGAGGTGGGCCACCCACAGCCCCAGGTCTGTGCTCAGGTGCACGGCTCCCTGGCACACTCACTCCCTCAGAGGGTTGGGGGGGAGCTAGTGAACGGCATTCTTCCCCCAGATTATGAAAATTAAGTCTGACTCTACAAAGGGCCAGACACAGAGTAGGCATCCAACAAATGGGAGCTCTCTCATAACAGGCAGACAAACGGCAGATGGGAGAGCAAAGAACATGGGGAATGCTGTCTGTGACCTGCGGCACCCTCCCGGGCGGGGCGTGAAGATGCCTTCCTCTCTCCTGGGCACTCGGAGATGAGCCTCTGCACACAGCCAGGGGGATAAAAATAACTAAAACAAGATAAAACCCTTCATCCTCCCCCCATGAATTCAAAGAAATAGCCTGGGGATTTAGTTAAGTTTGTGTTCTCCTGTTCAAGGTGTTGATTATTCCGAAGGTTTCCCTGTCCTCTTGGGAACGCAAATGGAGTTGGCTGGTTTGGGCAGAGGGTCCGGGAAAGCTTGTCTTCCTCAGTGCTCATCTGTATTTCCAGAGGAAGATGCTCAGGGAGCAGACGGCGCCCCAGGGTGTGTGGGTGCAGCCATCTCCCTCCCTCCTCGTGTTCTGAGGGGTGGCTGAAGGTCTTTGGAAATGCCAGGGGAAAATGCCAGGTGAAAGGGAAAAGGTCTGGTCTGCTGGTTTGGACAGACCCAGTTATGGAAGCCACTTCGGAGCTGCATGGGCTTAGACAAGTGACCTGCTTCCCTGGGCCCAGTTCCTCTTTTCTAAGGAGGAGATAACTGCTACTTTGCAGAGTTGACATCAAGATTGACCAAATGTGAGTAAAGGGTTTATGCCAGGGCCCTGGGGCCATTAACTATTCAGCATTTATTTTATTTAGGAGGAGGCGGGGGAGAGGCACTTCTCCGGGACACAGTGGGTAGCAGAGTTGTTAGCCCCTGCCTGTCTCTGCTGTGATCAGCCAAGGAGGGTGGAGATAGGTGTATACCTATCAGCAGCATCCCCCTACCTGAGCCCCATTCCCCTGCTCCTTTAAGTGCAGTGAACAGGTAGGCCCCCTGGATGACACTCTGGACTGCAGACACTGCCTTCCTCAGAGCTGGTGGGAGACAGCAGTACAGGTGCATGTGGACGCCCCAGCCATTGGGGTGACGGGAACGTCGGCAACCATATCACTCCATGTGCACGGCCTGTGGTCAGTTCAAACAGCAATAATAATACCCATCTTGCAAGACTGTGCCAGCGTCCAGTCAGCTAACACATACCCAGCCTTAGCAGAAGGTTAGACAATACTGGTTGTTTGGTTTTTTGGACAATAGAATGCCACAGGCAAGCTCATGTATTCTCAGGATTTGACTTAGGGGAGCCTCCTTAGCAACCCCGGGCGAGAGGCCAGTGACTGTCCAATGGAAGGAGTAATGAAGAGTTCACGATGAATTGACAGTCAATATTTACCACTGAACTGGTCAATAAAAAAAGTGAGACTCCCTAAAGAGTATGGCGAAGCTTACTAAATAGATTCACATCGCCAGCTGCCCAGGATTTAAATAGAAGATAAACCAATGGGTAACATAGTCCCAGGATGTTACGACTATTTATGAAAAGAAGCAACCAGCTAGAATGTAAGTGAATAATTGCAGATTTATAGGAAAAGGGAGATGGTTGTGAACTTCTGTGAACTATTAGTGTGATTTCAAGAGCACCAGAAAAAAGGGGGAAAGAATTGAAGCGATAATGTGGGCAGACAATTTAAGGTCATAGGAGAGTGTGTTCCATCGAAGAGAAGTTTTTCTGGAATAACTCTAATAATATATAATAAAAATAAAGGAGGAAAGTTAAAATTAAAACTACTTGATGACCCTTATATAAACCTTTAAAAATAGCAAACATGCACAGAACTAATAAAATGTGAATAATTTCAACATTAAATCTTTACGTTGACAATTTGAATGAAGGTTAAAAGCTAACAGAGATGGGATGTCTGTGCTCACCACGCCCAGGTGGTGGATGCGCCATCTCTCTATCATTCTAGTTTTCCTGGAAGCAATTGGCAACATGCAAAAACAAAAAGTACCAAACAACTCACATCTCTCAAGTCCATGTGGGAATCAACCTGTGTGAGGAACAGGCTCTGCAGGTGTGACCTGTGTGGTGATGCTGCAGTTCCCTGATGTCCACTCCTGGCAGTGCTATTCACAACAACAAATGATAGAACAAGGAGGGTGGACCGTATCGTGGTGACCCTGTGGAGTCCCCGCTCAGCAGGTCTTAATAAGGGCAGTGAGGCAATGTCTCAGGGGCAACAAAGAATCCCACATAACATGGATATTCCTGCTGCGACCATTTGAATTAGTTATGGTCGGGACTAAATTGAAATGGTATCGATGAGCTGAATGTTCCTGACATTCTTTTCTGATCTGTCGCAATCGCTCAAGTTGTGAATTTTTCCAGTCAGCTTTAACTTAGGGCACAAGCAGGGTTACAGACACGGGAGTAAAAAGAGCACCATTTCCCCACGGGAGTAAAAATGAAAACCAAGACATCTGCTTCTCTACAGCCCCTTCCCACAGAGAACTGTTGGGCAAAAAGTACTTGGAAGAGACACTGTTTATTAAACAGAGAGAGGATAGGAAATGGTACGTAAAGCTCCTTCCTTTTTCACACCAGCAGAGGAGCAAGGCTTTCCCCCTGTATTTTGACCTTTGTCTATTGCAAACATTTTCTCTTCCTCTTGTGCTGTCGTGGGCTTTCCTATGGCGGCCAAGTCATCTGGCTAGCTCAGAACAGGCTTCTGCCTTTCTTTCTGTTCATAATAATGGTCATTAGACAGAGGTTTATGGTACAGAGTGCTTTCTGCCCGGGTCATGCCCCTGTGCAGTTCTGCCTGTGAGCACATCAGCTGCCAGCTGCACAGCCTCCCTTAGCACCCCGTTTCTCCTGAGCTTAAACCTGCTGTTCTTTTACTCTCCATGGCTGCGAAGAGGAAGCAGCTGCCCAAACAGACATGGGGCTTAGCAGCCTCAGCCTCAGCCTTGGTCACACCCACAGCTGCCCAGCCTGTCCCCTGCCCGCTTACACTGTGCAAGGGATGTGATCTCCAAGGGTCTGAGGCTCCACGAAGCTGCTGTGCCCCGTAGTCCCCCTGGGGCATTGGGGAGTCCTCTCCTTGAGGGTTTTCCAAGTATCTAATCCTGGAGTTACTTGATGCTTTTTCCAGGGACAGCAATCCATACACCTCTGGCCAAAGCTGCGAGGTGCCCTCCGTGCCTATGTCTGCACCCAGGCATTCTTTCGGGGGCTTCTGGGGGCCAGACTGCCCCCGGTTCTGCTGTGGCCACGGCCTGAGTGCAGCTGGTGTGGGGTCTCAGTCAGGTGGCGCGGCTTCTTATCTGTTAAAGGGGAAATGGTGCTGTCGACCAGGTTACACGTGTTATAAAGATGAAACACAGGACGTATGCAGAGAGCTTGACGCCATCCTTGGCACGTGTAAGTTCCTATAAATGTCAGCCACTTTGTAAACCAATGACAGTATTCTTATTTAAACAAGGCCACCCAGATTCATATGACAGTCGTCGTATAAGAAAGTGGTAAGGATGGGTGTGGGGGGAGGGCAGGCAGCTGAGGTCCCCTGGGCTAATATTTGGATTATAAATAGGGAGACTTTCACATAAAAGAAAAAGGAAAATGGTTTCTGCGTCTGCTTTGCTGTGATAAAGTCGTGCCTGGGACCCCCGTCCCATCTTCTTCCCCATCTCTGGTTTCAGATCCCTCCTCTGTACGGGGAGGGTGGTGACAGCACCTACCTGAGAAAGCACTAAAGGAGTTAAGCTGTCAACCCCTCTTGGGCCTCTTTGCCACAGACCTCCATCCTCTCCCTGTCCTCCCCCACATACTGTGCTGCCAGATCCCCAGGATACCTGATTTCTGGTGGGGTTTGCCAGTAGGAGGCCTGATGGGAGTCTGGAGGTCGAGGTGCTGTCCTTCTGGTGACATTGGCTCAATCTCCTCCTTGGTGCCGCTCCCCAGCAAGCCTGAGCAGGGGCAGCCGTGTGCAGACGGCCTGCAAGATGGCCCTGGGGAGGCCAGTCTGTCCCGTCCCTTTGAGGTGTGAGAGTAGGGCACAGAGCCCAGAGAGGTAGACTGACCTTCCTCAGTTGCCTGAGGTCACCTAGCTAACAAAGGGTGCAGACAATGTGGAAATGGAGGAGCCAACTGAAGAGCCCACTCTCCTCTCCTGCAGGGCCGCGCCACCCCCAGGACACTTTCCCCCTCCTGTTGCTGTGATATCAGCCTTTTCCACCCATGCGAGGGACTCTGGAAATTTTCTCTCTGTAGTTTGTAGTTTGTCACACGTGCCGAGGGCCTTAGTGACGTAGAATGTTGGTGTGGGATTAAAGTTCAGAATGCCTCAGGAGCCTGAGGTCGAGCGTGTAGAGTCAGTGGCTCTGGGGGGAATAGGTCGTCTCCCAGAAGAGTGGTTGCATGTGCAAGGAGGCCTGGGTGTGTGCCCAGGTCCCTTCCTGTCACCTCAGCAGAGACTCTAAGGAGCCAGTTAGCACCATGTCACAGACCAGAAAGAGCCAGCTTGCAAAACTGGGTTTTCCATTTTATAAACAGATGACCTCGAAAGCCCTGGGCAGAGACGCAGTGAGACGCCTCTCACAGAGGAGGGAGCTGGCCTTGAAGCCCCAATGGAAGGTGCCTCTGCTCAGTTAACAACTTTGTTTTACTTTTTAAAAAAAATTATAGACTTTGAGAGTAGTTTTGAGTTACAGAACAATGGAGCAGAGAACAGAGAGCTGCCGTTCTCCCCTCTTCCCTCCTGCATTTTCTTTACTATTAATAAAAACATTTTGCTGAACACCAACTCTGCATCCGAGACACTAGTCACACAATCACATATCATCTTTCCAGCAGCACCTGAAGGGAGGTATTTTCACGCATTTTTTGCTTTCACGGAGGCTGAGAAAGAGCCTCACAAAGGTTGAGGCTAAAGGTTGCTCAGTAACTGGAAGAGGTGAGCCTTGGCCTCAGGCCTGCCTGACACTCGGTGGCGGGCCCACGGCCTCACGGTCATGGACAGGTGTGCTCGCCCAGGGCTCCTGCACACCTTGCTGTTTAACCAGAGCCTTAAGCATTAAAAACTAACTCAGAGGTTTTCTTTCTTGAGGCAAATGTTCAGTCATTTTTCCTGTTATTAGAAAGCTCTCGTGGCTAGAAATTTCTGTCTGGTCTTAGTTGGAAGCGTTTCTCCTATTGGGATTTTTTTGTTTTGTTTTGTTTTGTTTTTCATGCCCTTTGGACCCACAGAGAAAATGTTCATTAAGAACCGGGTCAATTCAGGGGAAGTCAGAAAGTGAGTTTTGTGCCTGAGTTCATAACATGCCCTTGAAGAGGAAAACAGGAAAAAGAGAGACAGGGCCGCACGGTCCCAGAGGGACGTGCGTTTTTTGAAATATAGCTGGTTT
Source organism: Loris lydekkerianus (assembly GCA_963574355.1). Classification (NCBI taxonomy): domain Eukaryota; kingdom Metazoa; phylum Chordata; class Mammalia; order Primates; family Lorisidae; genus Loris; species Loris lydekkerianus. The sequence goes on from CAUYPK010048124.1 coordinate 35,038, forward strand.
TTTTTCTGGAATTGTGTATATATGTATAAAAAGCCAATGGTATTTTTTCATCAAGGTAGAAAATGAAAGTCAAGAAAGGTTGAATAAAGATTGCAGTGTCCCAGAGTTTGAAGTAACCCACGTCTCATATGCACTGACAGGACCAGAGAAGACACTCAGTGCTGTGTGGCTGTGCCCAGCCTCAGCACACGGGAACTGGCCACTCACACAGACAGTGGGGCGCAGCAGTCCTGGCAGGGTCAGGTTTGTGTCACGAGCAAAATTCTGCACTGAGGTCCCATGGGTGCTATGTTTCCCTCCCCCACCTACATTACCCATGAAAACATCACCCAGGGATCTGATTTGCCCCAGTGGCTATGGCTACCGCAGAGGAAACCAAGGAGTGAAATCCCAGCGCCCAGACAGTGGAAACTGAGCTGAGGACTGTGAGTCCTAGAAGCCAGAACCCGGGAGGGAAATGAGGCCTGACAGGCCCCGTGCCAAAGTAGATCAGGTTCCCTTGGCAGGAGGAGCTCTGGTTCCCTCTGTGTGCGTCAGATATGCGGTGAGCTGCTGGTCTGTGCTCTCTTACAGGTAGAGAGTAGGGTGTGATTGTTCAGAGGACAAAAGATGATCCATTCGCGTATTCATTCATCATTCAGCAAACATCCACAGTACTCACTGGGCTCCAGCTGGGCGTGCAAAAATAAATAAGCTGAGGACCCTGCTTGGAGAAGCCTTCAGTTAGCAAGGAACATCAGTGGACTGATAAGTTACAAAAAATGTAACCGCATGATCCATCAGGAGGCCTGAGGGCGTTTAGGGAAGCTCCTATCTTCTTGGAGCAGGTGGAGTTAGAGATGAGCTCTGACTGGCGCTCATGCAAAAGACCTCAAGACAGAGACCCAGGGAGGCCCCCTGTGCGGGGCTGTGCATGGCAGGGGCTGAGTGTATAGTATGGGGGCTGTGCTCCTGCTGAAGCTGATCAGATTATGTCAACAGAAGCTGTTTCACAGACCTGGAGAGGCATAAGCCACAGCCTGATCTCGCTCCATCTTACAGCTAATATTTGCCCAGCTTGGGGTCACGAAATATCAAACAGCTACAAAAAGAGTGCAAGATTCTCTGTGGCTTTGTACTAACAGCCTTCCATAAAGGTCTTTCTGGGAAATAATCTGCAAGTAAATGACAGAGAGTGGTTTTTAAAATAATAACCAGGCCTGGTTTTACACTTTGAGAGTATTTTTTGGGGGGCATATATGTTGTGCGTGTTTGTTTTTCCCAGCGGCATCCTGTTCAAGCCACAGTATCATCACTCAGAGCTGATGCTCCCAGAAGCCGAGCAGCTCCCTGACCCTGCTCCTCTCCCCCTTCCCAGTCTCCAGCGGGGCCACATTGTGAGCGCTGCTCCCCACTAGGGCGCATAGAGATTGCTAGAAGATTTACTTTAAAAGCAACATGTAAAAGCCACGCACAAGGTACAAATCATAAAGAAAACACCAGAATTCTTAAAGATCAGAATGAAATTATAAGCAAAATCAGGAATAAAATTATAAACAAACAGAATAAAATTACAAACAAAGATGAGATTCACAAAATATGGCAGACGTAAGGGTGGAAGCCTTGATATTTTAGAGGTCTTGCAACAAAGTAAGAAAGTATGTAGCACCCAGCGCTCCTAGCACAGTGGTTATGGCGCCAGCCACATACACCGAGTGTTTGAACCCAGCCCAGGCCAGCTAAACAACTGCAACAACAAAAAAATAGCCAGTGTATGTGGCTGGCACCTTACCCACTTGAGATGGCAGATTCGAATCCAGCCTAGGCCCGCCAAACAACAATGATGGCTGTAACCACTAAATAATCAGGCGTTGTGGCAGGTGCCTGTAGTCCCAGCTACTTAGGAGGCGGAGGCAGGAAAATTGCTTGAGCCCAGGAGTTGGAGGTTACTGTGAGCTGTGATGCCACAGCACTCTACCCAGGGCAACAGCTTGAGGCTCTGTCTCCAAAAAAAAAAATAAAAATAGTTGGGCATTGTGGCGGGCGCCTGTAGTCTCAGCTACTTGGGAGGCTGAGGCAAGAGAATTGCTTAAGCCCAAGAATTTGAGGTTGCTGTGAGCTGTGACTGAACCCACAGCATTCTACCCAGGGCAACAGCTTGAGACTCTGTCTCAAAACAAACAAATAAACAAAAAAAAAAAAAAATGCAATGGGCAAGCAAGTCACCAAAGAAGAAATCCAAATGGTAAAGAAACATCGAAAAAATGTTTTAATCTCGTTGACAAACGTAATGCAGAATCATTAATTTTTATACGACTGTAAAGCTGAAAATGAACATTCAAATGCAGTGATGGTGTGGCAAAATCAATGTTCTTATACATTCCTTGTTGGGAGGCAATTTGGTAAAAAATAATGGTCTGGGGGAAAAAAATTAGACTATATAATTTTATTTTTTTCTTTTCTTTTCCGTCTCTACTTCATTTATTGGTTTTTTTTTTTTTTGTACATCAATTCACATATGTATTTTTAAAAAGGTAAACCTCATAGATATCTAAAACTTAAGAACATTGACATTTGCAACATAATTCATTTGAACAAATTATTTTTCCCTTTAGTTTGATGTTCAAGAAAATTTTAACCATAAGGAATTAACTTAGAAATTTACACTGAGTTATGCTAAAAATATTTGTTTCTAAAGAATTTGTCTAAAAATATTTGTTTCTAAAGAAGAAATTATAAAGTAAGTGTTATCTAGGAATTTCTAGTGTAAAAGAAAGTGTGCAGAAATGTAAATAAGAGGTTATACGTTCATTATTATATAGAAAAGCTAACAACTGACCTTGTTATATGTTGCTTATGACAAAAAAAAGTAGCAGTATTACGGTTGTACCACATCACAAGTTTGTTTCCAGACCACCACAATAGAGTGAGTTACATGAATTCCCATTGCATGTAACTATTGTGTTTGCACTATACTACAGTCCAGTGTTTTTCAACTTCTTTTTTATCACACAGCACACTGAAGTTATGTTGATCCAAAAAAAGAGTAAAAAACAGAATATACTTAATACGCTTTGAATGTCTTTTGAAAATAATTTAATTAATGATCTTGAAAATTTTTTGAAGCACAGCCAAGATCCTCTGATGGCATTTCAGTGTGCTGGGGCATACTGGCTGAACATCACTACTTAAGTGTGTAATAGCAATATGTCTAATAACTAACAACTTAGGATGGTGCCTGTGGCTCAAAGGAGTAGGGCGCAGGCCCTATATGCCAGAGGTGGTAGGTTCAAATCTAGCCCTGGCAAAAAAAAAAAAAAAAAAAAGCAAAAATATACACACCTTAATTTTAGAAATACTTTGTTACTAAAAAAGTCCCATCATCTGAGCATCCGGCGAGCTGTCATCATTTTGCTGGTGGAGGATCTTGCCTCATTGCTAACAGCTGCGGCCTGCCCAGGCTTGTGGGGCTGACCTGCAGTGGCTGTGGCAACTTCTAAAAATTAGACAACAATGAAGGCTGCTGCATCAATCGACTCTCCTTTCATGAAAGATTTCTGTCTGCAGCATGTGATGCTGCGTTTTACTCACAGTAGAACTTCTTTTGAAATTGGAGCTAATCCTCTTAAGCCCTGTTGCTGCTTAATCTGACTAAGTGTATGTACTATTCTAAATCCCTTGTCTTTACAATAATGTCCACAGTGTCCTCACCAGGAGTAGTTTCCACCTCAAGAAACTACTTTCTTTGATCATAAGAAGCAACTTCTCCTCTTTTAAAGTTTGATCATGAGATTGTGGCAATTCAGCTTCAGCTTCAGGCTCTGCTTCCATGATAATTGAATTCTCTTGCTATTTTCATCCCATCCCCAGTGACATCCTCCACTGAAGTCTTGAACCCCTCAAAGTTACCCCTGAGAGTTAGAAGCAACTTCTTCCAAACTCCTGTTAAAGTTGATATTATGACCTCCTCCATGAATTGCAAAGGTTCTTAATGGCATCTAGAATAGTAAATCCTTTCCAGGAGGTTTTCAATTTTCTTTGCCTAGATCTATCAGAGGAATCACAATCAAGGATAGCTACAGCCTTATGAACTATATTTCTTAATTATTAAGAATTGAAAGTCAAAATTGCTCCTTGATCTATGGGCTGCATAATGAATGCTATGTTAGCGAACATGACAAAAAAAAAAAAAAAAAAGAATCTCCTTGTACAAGTCCATCAACAATCCCGAGTGCCCAGGTGCATTGCCAATGACAGTAATATTTTGAAAGGAATCTTTTGTTCTTTGCAGCAGGTCTCAATAGTGGGTTTAGAATATGCAGTACACCATGCTATAAAAAAAACAGATGTGCTGTCATCCTGGCTTTGTTTTTCCATTTCTAGAACATAGGCAGAGTAGACGCATCATAATTTTTAAGAACCCTAGGATTTTCAGAATGGTCAGTTAGCATGGGCATCAACTAAAATTACCAGCTACCTTAGCCCATAACAAGAGATTCAGCCTGTGCTTCAAGCTTTGAAGCCAGGCATCAATTCTCCTCTCTAGCTATGGAAGTCCTAGATGACATCTTCTTCCAATAGAAGCTGTTGTATCTACACAGAAAATCTGTTGGTGGCTCAGCACCTGTGGCTCAAGCGGCTAAGGCACCAGCCACATACACCTGAGCTGGCGGGTTCAAATCCAGCCCGGGCCCGTCCAAACAACAAAGACGGCTGCAACCAAAAACAGCCAGGCATTGTGGTGGGTGCCTGTAGTCCCAGCTACTTGGGAGGCGGAGGCAGGAGAATCCCTTGAGCCCAGGAGGTTGAGGTTGCTGTGAGCGGTGATGCCACTGCACTCTACCCAGGGCAACAGCTTGAGGCTCTGTCTCAAAAAAAAAAAAAAAAGAAAGAAAAAGAAAATCTGTTGGTTAGTGTAGCCACCATTCAGTATGAGAAGCCTACCTATTAGCCTATCTTGGTTTTTAACACGCCTTCCTTGATAAGCCTAATAGTTTCTAGTTTTTTATTTAAAGTGAGACACAACACTTAGAGGCCTTTGTATGGTTAATAATTGGCCTAATTTCCATGTTGGTTTGTCTCAAGGAATGGGGAGAGCTGAGGAGAGGGAGAGAGATGGGGGAGTGGCTAGCCAGTGGACCAGTCAGCAACATACACATTTATCTATAGAGTTTGCCATCTTATATGGGTGTGGTTTATGATGCCCTCAAACAATTACCATAGTAACATCAAAGATCAATGATCGTGGATCACTATGAGAGTTACAATAATAATTAAAAAGTGTGAAATATTATGAAAATTCCCAAAATGTGGCAGAGGTAATATGTGAGTACACACTGTTAGAAAAATGGTGCTGATCAACTTGCTGGAGGCAGGGTTGCCACAAACCTTCAATTTGTGAGACAGGCACTAAAACAAGGTATATTAGTGCTATTTTTATCATGATCTCTGCTTTCAGTTATGGGAAGCAAGGGTGATCATAGTAGCAATTTATGCCAGACTGCACAGTTATAAATATTAGAATTAGTGTCTGACAACCCAATCATCAGGGTTGGCACTGAGACATGCTGACTCTTCCCTCAAACTCAGGTGAGAGTTGGAAATGATTCCACGTGCAATCATAAAGGTTACATGGTGAATATGGCACAGTCCCATGTGAAATACCATGTAATTGTGAGAAATTACTTAATAGAAAATTGTGTATCCAATGAGAAAGGTACGTTTTCTAATAGAAAATTGTGTATCCAATGAGAAAGGTACTTAGGGAAAAAGCTAGCAAAAAAATCTGCAATATCATACTTCAGTTTAATTGGAATCATGTCAATTTGAACTTTTTCCATGAGAGGTAAAAACCAAGTTTCATTCTACATGCCAAATTTGAAATAGGCAGAGTCACTTAAATTAGAAATAAATTTCAAAGCCCACGGGCCCCGATGGTCCATAAACCGGATGATTTACGGTGTAGTGGTGACATTGTAGTGGTGACATCGTGTTGCTGAATGGGCCCTCCTGGGTCACTGGCTCTGGGAGGCCGAGGCAGGTGGATTGGTTCAGTTCAGGAGTTTGAGACCAGCCTGAGCAAGAGCAAGACCCCATCTCTAAAAATAGCCAGGATGTTGAGGCAGGCACCTGTAGTCCCAGCTACTTGGAAGGCTAAGATAAGAGAATCACTTGAGCCCAAGAGTTTGAGGTTGCTGTGAGCTGTGACACCATGGGACTCTACTAAAGGCAACAAAGTGAGACTCTACCTCAAAATAATAGTAATAAAAAAATAAAAATAAAAAACATTTTTTAAAGGAAGCATAAAGGTGGGATGTATTTCTTCAGACAGCCAGCTGTTCATTTGGCACTCACTACTGCTGTTATTGAAGAGTTTTATCTCACGTCCCTGTCACTGACACTCAGGCATTCACCAGCTAAAAAAGGTGTCTCCAAAAACAAGAGGTTTGAAATGAGAACAGCATGTATTAATAGGCCTTGAAACAACCTAATGACCAGCATAACTGTTCATTTAGCAGAAAACAGGCTGAGGTAAAAGCAGCAGAGAGAGCCTAGGGGAGAAAAGCATGTTCTCACAGTCCTGCCTCAGCCAAGGCTCCCCCTGCCACACCCAGGCAGGCCCCTCTGCTCTGTCTCCTGGACTGGCCTCTGTCCTGGCCTGCAGGGCCCAGTTTTAGCAAAGTATCCTGCTGAGCTAGTTTGTCGAGGGTTCCTGCCCCTTAGGTCCAGTCAAGCCCTTGGTATCCAAATTCCTTTTTTCCTCACCCTTGTTACCTCCCCAAGTTCCTCTTAGCAATGTTCCATCCTCTGACCCTGTCACCTGCCTGTTGGCCCTAAATCCCCATCTGTCCCTGTTGTGTTTGGAGCTGAGTGCAGCCGCCCTTCCCTGTCATCACACTCTGTCCCTGCTGCTCTAGTATTGAATTAAATTCTTCTCACCATTTCTAATAAGTGTCTGGTGAACACTTATTCTTTAACACAAATAACCTGAAAAACTGTCAAAAAACTCCATCATGGACAACAAGGAAAAGAGAGAAGCCCTGGGGACCTGAAATCAGGGGCCATCACCATTCTAATGACAGCAGGTCTACTGAATACTCACTCCCAGGGGAAAACTCATCCTGAAATACGAGGCTCTGGATCACGAGAGGGATTTAGAAATGCATCCCTAGCTTACCAACGCAATCGTCTCTCACGAATAGGAACCATTCTGGAAGGACGTAGCCCAGAATCAGGGGTCGTGGGATTCTAGGTGAACCTTTTTCTTTGTGTTCAATTGTCCTATTTTGAAACTACAATTAATTCTTATTATTTTCAGATCCCATGTCTGCAAATTCTTCTACGTGCTAAAATGTATATGTAACCCCTAAAATCAACACTCCTCATGCCTTTGTGACCGTCCCCAGCTGTGCACGTGCTGTACGATGAAGAGATTGAACATCATCGTCAGGGCGTGTTCCTGGCTGAGGTCTCACACAGTGACGCTCTGCCTTCTTGCTTCAGGGCCCAGAATGCCAACAAAGTGTCTTTTTCTCGGGCTACTTGGTGCCACATTCTTCACATTTTCATGTGTTCTGTTCCGGCTATTCTGCTGTTTGAACTGGCCCCCTACGTGGGGTGTAAGTGTTGCCTGGTGCTCCTTGGTGAAAGCAGGCCATGCGGTGCCTTAGGGGGGAAAATACTTGTGTGACAGACGCTGCGTCGGGCGGGAGCTGGAGTGCTGCTGGCATCCAGGGGTAGTGAACCTAGATAAATTAAATGAGTTGTCTCTGAAAGAAACTCATACGAAGTGTAGATATTCATTGTCTCACAAAAACACTCGGCTGACTTTTCAAGAACTCGACCCTGTATTTTCCCTGGAACAGCCATTCAGTGTTCACTGAGTCCATGTTCATGGCAATGTCTATAGAACATCACTACCGCCGATAATGAGAACTGGCTGTTTATTACTTATGCAATGGGGGTGGGGCAGCATCATTTTTGAAAACCAGATTCTTTATAGAGGTGCAGCTCCATCTGGTGATGGGCTCACCAGAAGGGAAAGAGACATAACTCTGACAGGGCCGTGCTGTCCCAGGCTGTGACGAGAGTTCAGCATCATAGTCGCCATTTCCCAGACGAGGAAAGAGGCTCCAAGTGGGAGGCTCAGTTTCTTCCCATGGCTAGGAAGAGGAGAAGGACTTGGACCAATGTTTGTCATTAAACTTGGAATAGACTGTGGAAATGAGTGTGTGCTTCTGTTCCATTTTACTGATGAAATAAAGCAAGGTGCTGTCCTCAGTTGAATAGCTGGTGAAGCACAGAGCAGGTGTTTATCACAGTCCCCAAATCCAGTGTCATTTCTACCTCAACCCGACATGGAAGGCAGGTGGCTTTGACTTGGAACCTGCAGGCCTTTGGGTTCTGTGGGTCACTGCCGGATGGCCCTGCCCATCAGCTTAGAATCCCCCACCTGCAGAGCACAGGTTCTGAGTTTTGCCACCTGAACTATTTTCTCTCTTTTTGTAGCTTTCACCTCTGCCCAGTCACCATGAATTCAAGTGAGTTTCGAAGGAGGGGGAAGGAGATGGTGGATTACGTGGCTAACTATATGGACGGCATTGAGAGTCGCCAGGTCTACCCTGATGTGGAGCCCGGCTACCTGCGGCCCCTTATCCCTGCCACCGCCCCCCAGGAGCCAGACACGTTTGAGGACATCATCAGTGACATTGAGAAGATAATCATGCCGGGGGTATGTGTCTCCCAAGCATGGGAGAGTTGGGTATTGGGCCATTTGCATCAATTAGCTCATGGAATCCTTATCACTGCCAGGTTGGAGAGAAACTTGTACCATTTTTGTTTTACACCTGAGGTAACTGTGCTCATTAATGATGGGGAGCCAGAGTCAAGCCCAGATCACTTGGGCTCTAAGGGCAGCCCATGCTCTTTCCTCTGAGGTCCCTGGAGACCCAGTTCCAGCCCTGACACACCTTTACATGGAATGTGTCATCCTTCGTGGGTCAGATGAAATCAGCCCCTGGTGGCTGGTTCCAAGTAAGTTCATCGTTCCAAAAAAAGCACCCTCCTATCATCCCTGTGTTCAGCAAGGGCATAGCTCATGTATGGGAGATATGTTTTATTCACTTCATTAGAGAGTCACAGCTTGGGATGTGAGGGACAGAGGGACCCAGCACGAGTGCACAGGACCCGGTGCCTCCCTGATACTCAGGGGAGCAGAGCGCTGGCACTCAGAGGAACTTCACCTGGGCTCTACGATTCTGCAGTAAGGTTTCCTCTGACAAGGAGTTCACCTAAAACCCTGTCAGTGACGTGGCCCTGGGAGCAGCCTGGCCATTCCAGCTTCCAGATGAGGGATACCTGTGAGGGTGGCCAAACCTACCATCCCATGTGGCTACGCTAACTTTATCCGACAATGTGCCATGCCCCAGCCTGATGACTCAGCCAATTGCCTCCGTCATCTGGCATTTCAGTATTTGTAAGGATGATGGAAATAAGCTCTGACGTCAGGGGAGGGATCTGGGACCATGTGCACCCGCTACGTTATTTTCAGGCAGATCGCTGAGACCCTGGGAGGGCAGCCAGTCAACCCAGGTCACAGGCCACTGACCTCAGGGCAGGACTCAGCCTCAGGCCCTTGACCTCCACAACCAGGTCCTTCATATCAGAGCACCTCTCTCATAACACTACTCAAATCCCATCCTTCCAGGGGATTTTACTTGGCATTTGTTCTTTGAGCAAAGAACAAGGTTTCCATCTTGCCTAGAAGTGCAGACATAGGAAGCCGCTGAGCATAAGACTGTCAATGGGTGCAGCGGTTAAATGTCGGCAGGGGTGCGGGAGGCAGGGATACCCAGCCCTCCTGCTCCATTATATGAGGGTATTCACTGTACAGTGCTGAGTGGAGAGACCACAGGCTCTGCGGCAGGGTCCCTGGGTGCTGGCCCAGTAACTGCAGAAAGCCAGGGAAGTCTCTGGGCGCCTGTGCACAGCCAGGGCAGGACGCCCCAGCCCAAAAGCTGTAGTGAGCAGTAGTGGAGAGTGAGGCCAGGGAGTGTGTGTCCCCCTTAGTAACCACTTCTCTCCTTTCCCAGAGGCAGGTAGGGGGAGACTCAGAGGCCTTGTGGGGCCTCCAGGAACTGAAGGGAGGGAGAGGCGGCCCAGGGCGACACTCTCACTCTCGCCGTCCCTGGGCACTTCTGCCTGTGTGGGCTTCTTCCTTCCTAGAAATATAAAAAATCACACTTTACTAATGCATCAGCAGGAAGATGAATACGTTAACATGGTAGATGTTTTTTGACCTGAAAGTTCATTTTTTCGTCTGATTGCCAAGCCCCTAATCGTACTGAGGGCCGGGGCCCGTTGTGCTGGGTTTGTCTCAGCTCCTCACGCTCTGGGGCTCCCCAGCACCCACCTGCTGGGTAATCCCTCCAGACACTCCTCGCCCTTAGCGAGCTCACGCAGTCAGCTGCCTTCACAATTGGGGGGTCATATGTGCTTCATCGTGGATACTCTGTACTTAAAAGCTAGTGTTATCTAGAAAGCAATGTTCACCTCTTTTCCCAGACTGTGAAATGGCCATGTCTCATCTCAGCCTGTGACAGGTGCACAGCTGGGGGTGGAAACACTAAATATTTACTTCTCATAGTTCTGCAGCTCTGGGGGCTGAAAGTGTGAGCTCCTCGGGAGGGTTTGGGACGGCAGGCTTCTCCCTGCATCCACGTGTCATGGGACAGTCATCTCACTGGGCTCTCATCCAGGGCTCCCATCCCACCAGGAGGATCCACCTTGACGGCCCACTCATGGCCAAAGGTCCCACCTCCTAATGACATCACTGGTGGGATTTGAACATATGCATGTGTGAGGGACACAAAGTTTCAGCCTGCAGCACCCGGTGACGTCAGGACATATCCACAGCCATGGGGGGTTCTGAGATGGGCTAGACTCTGCACTGCGGAGCTGGAGGGAATACCAGAGCACAGTCTTTCACTCACCTGAGGGGTGACGGTGGCCCAGGAGGTGCAAACCCAAGTCCCTGCCGGACGTGCAGCCCCAGGTGTTTCCAGCAGCACGCAATCCACATGAGCAGGTGCAGCTGGGACTGAGAGGAGGGAAGATGGGTCGGGCAGGAGGTCTGCTTAACGCTGACAGGTGGTTCCAGCCCCCAGGTGGGGTGTGAATGACACTGGCTAGCGCTTCTCCCTGCTCTGGGGTCCGGGGCCAACCTCAAGGCTGCATTCTATTCTCACACGTCAGCCACCATCATTGGCAAGAGCAAATTAAAGAGTCAAAGATGGGGTACACCTCCTTCTCTGTCCTCTTCCCAAACACCCAGGTGTCAAAGCCGCTCCCTCTTAACAACTGCAACCCTTCCCAGCCCACATCCCTCACTTCCTGACAGCCTGGTTGGCTTCACTGCCGCCCTGGCTCCTGGCACCCAAGTGTTCCACAGGGAGTTGTCACTGTCCTATGAGCCTCCTGCCCTGGACCATCACACCTCACCAACTCTCATGAGTTGAAGACAGGTGGGGGCCCAAGCTGGGGCACGAAGGGGGAACAGCAACAAGGCTGGGGAGCAGCAGAAGAGCAGGGGCTGGGGGTGACTGAGAGCCGCCTGGCCACAGGGAGTGGCTTATCCAGGAGAGCTGGGTTCCAGGAAGACCAGGTGGGTTTGGGGGCTTCACTGAAGACTCTTGGACAAGGAGGCGCTTGGGTTTTGTTTTTAGCAGAAACTTTGTTTTTTAGAGTAGCTTTAGGAAAACTAAGTTCTTCACACAAAGATATCAGCCTCGGGGACAGCACCTCCGCTGACGAGAGGCTCCTGGTAAGAACTTAACCCACCCAGTCATTTTTAGAAACCTCACTTCTTTTGGCAAAGGATAATTTTCCATTTCAATTTAGGGACATAACTTTTCCTTCTGAGCCAGCAAATGTATTCCAGCACTTTTAAAAAGTAGAAAGTGTAAGGTGACAGGTACATGTGCAGAGTAAGGTGCTGACATCTGCAGAACTGCACTAACCCGGCAGGTGGCCTGGCCTCCCTCATGCTGAGTAACCGCTCTGTCCCCCATCCCCCACGCAGGTGACCCACTGGCACAGCCCCTACTTCTTCGCCTACTTCCCCACAGCCAGCTCGTACCCAGCCATGCTCGCCGACATGCTGTGTGGGGCCATCGGCTGCATTGGCTTCTCCTGGGTGAGTGTCCAGGGGCTCCGGACAGGGCCCAGCAGTGGTTGGCTGGGGTCGGGATAGGGCATCCCCACGGGGGTGTGGTGCCTGTGCACACAGGAGGGGAGCAGAGGCTAAGCCACCACTGCAGAGAGGAGAGAGGGATCCGGCCCTGAGAGCGTTCAGAACAGGGAAACGTCTAACAACCCAAGGCCACTTCTTTATAGCAGCGTGTTGGAAGCACTTGGTATGAGTCATAGCCACAGTCTGGGCCCCAGAGGGTCTGTAGTCTGAGCCTGGGAATCTGCACTTTCTTCACGTGGCTCAGGCCTTTCTCTACACTCAGAAGCAGGAGAAACCCTACTGCCCCATCTCATTCTACTTTTTCCTGGGAAAACTTGCTGCACTGGAACAGGCCTCAGCGATTCATCAGACATGTTAAATGCCGCAGGGCAGGGGACTCTGGACACAAGCCCAGCTCCTGTCTCCACACCACCAGTCCTGCCCTCTCTGGGGGTAATGTCCAGGCCAGCTCTTCTGCCACTCTCCCCTCCAGGCACCTGTGACAGTTGAGGCCTCGGCTTCCCACACTGTAGAGCACTCTTCGGGGCCAGGGCTGTGTCTCTGGCCTGTGAGGTCCAGAGAGCCCTCCTGTTTGTGCCCAGGAGCTGGGTGGACTCCTGCATATTGGCCTGTGAGCACAAAGGCCTGAGGTGCACAAAGGGGCGTGTGGGTCATGGGTCCAGCAGCCCAGTGAGCCCACCCTGCTTTGCCCGCCCTGCACCTGCTCTGCTGTAGGCCAGGCACAGGCAGCCGCTGGGTGACCAGTCATCCCAGGTCCTCCGGGCAGGGTTGACGAGACCATCGCAGCTCCCGCCACAGTGTCTGTGCACTCCTTGGCCGGGGGCCCAGGGTCTCTGTGTCCCCTGGGCCTGGGCTGAGCACACCTTCTTTAAGGGGTGTTTTCTTTCATTGGATGGTGTAGTCACTGCAGCAGATTTGGTTTAGTTCTGCATTCTGGACCCTCACTGTCCCTGCAGGGTCCTGGCATCAGTATCCAGGTGTGGCTGCTCTTTCTAGAATATGCTGACTGCCTTTGGGCTGGGAGGGGTGACTCGCGGTCTCTGGGACTGTACTGCCTGATACCGTGCTTCCTGGCAGGGAGCACAGAGTCCTAGCAGAGACAGACTTAGCCGGGCGGGGCAGGAGCCAGCAGGTGGGGCTGGCGGGAAGAGAGGAGGGGCTCCACACAGCCGTGCATGGCTGGGCCCAGGAATGCCCTGAGCACCACGTAGGGGCCTTATGTGGAGACTCTGAGGAAAAGTGGAGGCTCAATCCCTCTTCGGATGGGCCCAAGCCACCCTGCCACCATCTGTGGGCAAAGGGGAGGAAGAGTTCTCAGAGCAAAGTCATCGGAGCTTCTCTAAGGACACCCAGAGGGTGAAAGCTGCCACGAGCCCACATTCTGACTTGGTACAGCACTTCTCACATTCATTGGTGACTGTGGAAGGGAGTCCACCAGTGGACTTTCCCGGCCCTTCTAGAAATAAAACAATGAACCCGTAAGCAATCCCGCAGTGCCAGTGTAGCAAAGCTCGGTGGAGTAAGGTTTATTACCATTCTCCTTGCGTGAGTCTTGGTCAAAAAGCACATGTTTGAAATGAATCACATCTGAGATGGGGTGATTTTAATTTGGGGTTGCTGCCCGCCATTTCTGCAATGCCTGACCCTTGGTCAATCCCTCCCCTGCCCTCCACAGGCTGCGAGCCCGGCGTGCACAGAACTGGAGACGGTGATGATGGACTGGCTTGGGAAGATGCTGGAGCTGCCGGAGGCGTTTTTGGCTGAAAGTGCTGGAGGAGGAGGAGGAGTGATCCAGGTAGGGCGGGGGTGAGGCAGGAGGCACTTTCTGGAAGCTGGGCTCCCCACAGGACCGTGGCCACAGCGGGGGGAACAGGATCCTGGCTTCCTGCTGGGTCTTTGGGATTTCTCCTAAGAGTAAACAAGACAAGGTCTTAAGACAACCCTGGTCTTGGCATTGCAGGGTCCAGAGTCAGGTGCCGGTGCTGTGTCTTTCTCTCTCCTGTAGGCAGGTGCTCTGTCCCCCTAGTTATGGTGGATGGAACAGCGGCTCTCACACAGCAGGTGAGCAGGAAATAGCAGCCACTGACACGTATGCTGGGTCCCCACTGCTGGCCACTGTCCCACCACTCTTTCCAGGCATTAGTCATTTAATTCTCAAACACTGTGAATCAGGGGATATTTTAATGCCCCCCTTTTTAGAGGTGAGGAGGCTGAGGCCCAGGACCATAGGTAACTTGCCTGTTGGCTCCCATATCTGTGTGGCTTGGAGCCTGTGATCTTCCCACCTCAGGGGCTTGCCCTCAGCACAGGTGGCAGCTGTGACCATGCCTCAGAGAACAGGTGCTGCTTCCTCTGTGCGCCGATCTAAGGCATTCTCTCCATTTAGCACATACCTGCTGCCAGAGCTTACACCAGGGAACAAGACAGACACACACAACAGCTGTGACGGAATTTCTGTTCTCTGGGGTTGTGGGACAGATGCCATTAGGATGACTTGAATTTGGTGCAGTTTTTAAAATTTCCTAGCATGCAAGACAAACTATATGGAACCCACTACCCTTTCTTACATCATTCTTCTCGTGTTGAGTACACTGCCTTAACCTTGGAAGTGTTGCTAACTTTAGGAGAAAGAGAAATCCTGTTCTGAGCATCTTCTCCAAGGCTCCGAGAGTCAGCAAAGCCCCATCCAGCCTGGAGAGAAAGCCTGGAGCCCACCTTTGTGTCAGAGTGCCTTTGTGTCAGAGCACATGGCTGGGTGGCCAAATCAAACCAGGGTGCGAGACTCCACTTTGCAATCCTGGGAATGCTCAGCGAGACCAGGTTTCTAAACTCCCTTCTATTTCTGTTTCCTACTGCTGCTGTATAAATGTTAGTGGCCTAAAGCAACACAGACTTATCATCTCACAGTCCTGTAGGTCAGATGTTTGA
Source organism: Loris lydekkerianus (assembly GCA_963574355.1). NCBI lineage: Eukaryota > Metazoa > Chordata > Mammalia > Primates > Lorisidae > Loris > Loris lydekkerianus. The sequence goes on from CAUYPK010048124.1 coordinate 50,195, forward strand.
CCTGGGTCTTATTGGACTAAAACCTAGTTGACACCTTGGAAGTTCCCAGGGAGAATCTGTTTCCTTGCCTCTTGCTGCTTCCAGAGGCCTGTAGAATTCTTCGGCCCAGGGCCCCCACCCTCATTTTTAAACCCAGCTGGGTTCCATCCCTCAGACCTGCCCACACGGTCACTTTTCCCTCTGACCACAAACGTGAAAGTGGGTCTCCACTTTTAAGGACCCATGTGATGGGATTGGGTCCACCCAGATAATCCAAGATAATCTCCCCAAGTAAGGTTCTTAATATAATCACATCAGCAAAGCCACTATCTCCTTATAAGGTAGCACTCGTAGGTTCTGGGGATTAAGGCTGGGATCTTCAGGGTGGGGGTAGGGGTGGGAGCTGCTTTATCCTGCCTACCACATCCAGCATGCTTCAGGGTCCTGGAGAGGACTTGTTTACAAGGTTGCTTCATTTAGAGACTGGAATCCAATAGGTCTTGGATTCCAAGATTTGACTCAGATGCCCGTCTCTGCACAGCTGGCTGGCAGCCGTGATTACAGCTCTAGGGAATCAATAAGGCTGGCTCACAGGCTGTCACCAGGCACGGTCCTCTTTGGGGCCTCACTAATTGCCCACAATCAGTCCTATCAGCTGGGAAGGGCAAACTTCTGGCTGGATGCAGACCTCTTGCCTGCTTTTGTCCAGCAAAAGGGAGGACCCAGGAATATGAACTCTAATTCATCCTGATGCAGTTTCCCATGTTGAGATCCCCGAATAGGCTGCAGGCCGAGACTGACGGTCGCCCTCCCTGTGACCAGCAGGCCATGGCTATGCTCAGATCCACGCCCTCTGTGTCCTAATCCCTCCCTTCTTAGGTTGTCTTACTTTCTGTCATCCAGAAGTGATTCGGAGGGGGGAGCTGATGAAAATGAAACATTAACTATGTTGTGAGCAAAGCTTGTACAGGATGCTATGGGCTGGACTTTTAAAGATGATGGTAATGACCACGTAGCAAATGCAACTTACTTCTGTTGCCTAGGGCAGGTTTCTTTGTCTGGAGGATGATGACGCCTTGTTGGCCAAGATCATAGCAAAGAGAGGATGTCACAGGTACTTGTCCGGCTGGGTGAGGGCCACTGTAAACCACCCCCTACTGATGCCCAGTCGCTGCATTTTCCTCTGGTAAAGGTCGGGAGACTTTTCAGAAGATCTTTTTAGTAGACAAGGAAATGGAGGTCCAGAAAGATAGCTCAGGGGCAAAAGCTAATTAAAAACAAAGCTAGTGCACAAGAAAACTAGGGCTGTGAGTGTCATAACCCTCGTCCCTGAGGACTTGCTTAGGTGGGTAGCCCGAGGTATGCATGCTAACTAGAGGTTAGATTACCTTTTCATTAAAGACAATCCCAATTTTGAGAGACAATGAAAATCCTAGCAATTGGTTAGGAACAATCCTGGCACCTCTCAGCCTGGGCTTTGACATAGTTTCCTCAGGAGCCTAATCCACTTGGCTTTTGCTGGACAAAAGCAGGCAAGAGGTCTGCATCCAGCCAGAAGTTTGCCCTTCCCAGCTGATAGGACTGATTGTGGGCAATTAGTGAGGCCCCAAAGAGGACTGGGCCTGGTGACAGCCTGTGAGCCAGCCTTATTGATCCCCTAGAGCTGTAATCACGGCTGCCAGCCGGCTGTGCAGAGACGGGCATCTGAGTCAAATGGCAAATTGTCACCATGGCTGCGGAAACGTTCTCCTAATTGAGGGTGAAGGCGCTTGAGGAAGAGAAACCAATTCTCACTGTGTATGAGCTGACACTTAAAACAAAACAAAAGATGAAAGGACATTTCTGCTCCCAGCATCAGCAGCCCAGAGCATCAGATTTCACCAGCGTTCCCTTCTGCCCCTTGACCGGGCTCGCCATGGCAACCTGTGTCTGCTGCCACCCTGCAAAGCCATTTGGTCTCTCCCCACAGGGGTCAGCCTGCCTGCAGACTCAGCCCTCAGGGAAGATCTGCTGCCAGCAAAGGCCGGGAGGCCCCTTTGACCTCGTGCTAGAGCCTGTGTGGGCACACTGGCTGCACTGGGGTCGCAGAGTCCCAACGTCCTCCTAATAATTTGCTTTTTTGGGTTTTCTTTAAAAAAAAAACAAAAAACGCACAGGGCGGCACCTGTGGCTCAAAGAGTGGAGTGCCAGCCCCATGTACCGGAGGTGGCAGTTTCGGGCCTGGCCCTGGTCAAAAACTACAACCCCCCCCCCCCCAAACAAACAAACAAATGAAAAAAACGCACACATACTTTAAAAAAAAAAAAAAATCCCCACTTTTGTTGACTTAAGAAGGCAAACTTTTTCTCAAGACCTGGACAAAACCCAAAGGAAACCCCATAACAAACTGGCAAGGTAGTCCCAACCCTTCATCAGAGTGTGGTTCAGAGAATGAGCACTTGCCCCAAGGCTCCATACAGAAGGTGAATTTAGACAGGAGCTGAGATCACACCAGGTGAGGGTGTGAACACACCAGGTGAGGGTGTGAACAGGAAGCTCTGCCTTTTAGTGAGCTTTTTATGCTACATTCCCCCTGGGAATGGATGGGCTTCAAAGTGTGTGTGTTTGGGGGTGGCCAGGAAGAAACGAGGCATGTGGGGGAATGTCGGGATGCATGAGAGACAAGCAAAGTGAGGTGGCTGCCCTTGGGGAGCTTGCATTTTCTGGGACAGCTGATTCAGCTTTGCCAGCCATGTTTCTTTAACCTGGCCTAAGATTATGCCTAAAACCATTGCTCATGAAAACACTGCCGAAGGAAATGGTGTGCTCATTTTAGATGCTGAATCACGAGTATCGCGTATCTGTATATTTGAACTCACAGGTTAGCTACAGAGACATGAATAAATGTATTAACCTTTAAGTATTACCCTCCTCCCCAACAGCTATGAGTTAGCGCAAAAGAATAAATAAAAGTACTGGAAAGGTAAAATGAAAATGGGAAATTAGAATCGATGCAGAGAGGATAAAAATGTTAAGAAGAGAAATTCACATTTGTATTTAATTATTCTATTATCTCTTTTCTTGTAAAACTCTACAATCTTATACCAGTAAACCTGTTTTAGAGTCAATAAAAGCTACCTTCTTTTACTTTCTGATGTTAATCCTGCTCAGTCTATGGGTTTCATTTAGGGTTTACCTAAGAGGGAGGATGCTCACAGGTGCAGAGAGACAAGGGACACCCCAGAAGGGGCAGGTGTAACTCTCTCTTCGCCACAGCCCACCTCAGCTGCTGATATGGGACAAGTGTTTAACCTCTCTGAGCATCAGTTTCCCCACCTGAGGATGACAAAATTCAAAAATGGGATTATTTTGCAAATAAAATGGGATAACACAGCAGGCACTGGCTCTGTCATCTTTTACTGCCTGTCACAAAGGAGTGAACTTTAAACAATTCTTTATCATTCGGTTAAAATAAATGGTTGACTTCAGTTTGCTCGGGCTCCCATTACAGATCACCTCAGACTAGGTGATGAAACTGGGACATATGTTTTCTCCGGGTTCTTGACACTGCTCGTCTGAGATGCAGGTGACAGCAGAGTTGGTTTTTCCTGACCCCTTGTCTTGGGTGCGCAGACGGCCACCTTCTCACCGCCACAGCCTTCCCTCTGGGGGGGCTTGCCCCACGTCTAAATTTCCTCTTCTTATCAGGGTACCAGTCAGACTGCGTTAGGACCAAGGCAGACAGCCTTGTTTTACCTACCTCCTTTAGAGAGCCTGTCTCCAAGTACAGTCACAACAAACCTCCTTTAGAGAGCCTGTCTCCAAGTACAGTCACGTTCTGAGGTCCTGGGGTTAGGGCTTCAACGTGTGAATTTTAGGGGACATAGTTAAGCCCATCTCATTAGAGATTAACAGGAATCCTCCAAGGCCCTTCTGAGTCTTGAGGAAAATGCCTCTCATTTTACATACAAATATAATACAAATCTCTCAGTTCAAGTGCTTAGGAACAGAGCATGTGGCTGGCCTTAGACACTGAAGCCCTGGGACGTGTCCTCCTAGGCTGGGCAGGGAGGAGTCCGTAGGAGGATGCCTGCAAAGCAGCTCTCACGGCCAAGTGTTTGCTAAACACTTGGAAACATAGAAAGCAGACCTGGCAGCGTAAAACCCATGCTAGGGGCTGAGGGGGCTGGCTCAAGTGTTAGTTTTCTCTTGTGCAAAGGAGAGTGAACTTTCCCACTTCAGATTTGTCTTTTAAGAGAAATATGTACACGAAGTAATAAGTCTTCCAACAATTTAGATACTGATTCCTTTGCTATGTTTGAGTTCCATTTGGGCCTTTTCTCTCGGTTTTAGGGAAGTGCCAGTGAAGCCACACTGGTGGCCTTGCTGGCTGCTCGAACCAAAGCGATCCGCCGGCTGCAGGCAGCCTCGCCGGAGCTGACGCCAGCCGCCATCATGGAGAAGCTGGTGGCCTACGCCTCCGATCAGGTGAGGGTGTTGAGGGGTGTCGCCCCCATGTCCCACCAAGACTTCAAGATCTGAATGTTTTGTTTTATGCCAAACCCAAAGAAGACAAAACCATAGAGCACCCTTTCAAATCCAAGTACAATTCTTAGGTCCCATTTAAGGTAGAGTCCTGTCAGACGTGTCCAACCTGTGGCCCACGGGTCAAGTATAGATTATATGAAGACCGTTTTGCTTATCTATGGTGGCAAAAATTATGCACAGACTTTTTTTTTTTTTTTTTTTTTGTCGTCTTATCAGCTTTCATTAGTGTTTGTGTGTTTACAATATGGCCCAAGACAACCCTTCTTCTTCCAATGTGGCCCAGAGAAGCTGAAAATTTAGACACCCCTGAAAGAAACTCATGTATGAGGCGGTCCCCAACACTGGCTCTCTTTCCATTTCTCCCCACGTGGAGCTGTGTTGTGGCCATCTGAGATTTTTTGTTCTGTGACTCAGGCCGATTGGTAGGGATGGTTTGGGATGTGGGGCAGGTAGTGTGGCTTTTGGGAGACAGGACTTTCCAAGAAGCTCCGAGGGAGGCTAGATCTCCCATGTGGGAGTGGTGTCTCTTTGTTCGTTTCTTTTTCTCCAGAGACTATTTACTGAGCGTGGCCACCAAGCTGCCCAGGACCCCTCAGGGAGAGCCAAAGCCCAAATTTGAGCCTGAGATTTCTTGTTTTAATTTAATTTTGAATTAAAATCATAACTGTGTACATTTATGGTGTATAGTGTGATGACTTGATATACAATGTGGAATGCTTACATCAAACTGATTAACCTAACCATCACCTCACTTATTTTTTGTGGTAAGACATTTAAAATTTACTCTTAGTTATTTTGGAACATACTCTTGCATTGCGCACATTAGGTGAGATTTCTCAGTCCACCTCCAAGGTGTAATTTCCAGAGTTTCGCTTGCTCCTGAATTCAAACAAACAAATGAAAAACTTCACCAGTATTGACCCAGCCCTTTACTCTTATTGTCCCTGATTCATTAGACTTAAAAGCAAGATTCTGTATGAATAGAAACAATTCCAGGGAAAAAGAGATCTTCAGGAAGGGGTAGGGAGAGAGACAGAACAGTCTGTCCTGCCAGTGCAAGAGGCTCCCTGTGTGGGAAGTGTGGACCCCTCTGCAGATATAGGAGCAATGTGTGCACATGGCCCAGAACCCCTCCTGCACACAGCTGCATCCCCCACACCAGCACACCCCCACATCAGCACACCCTTCCCATATCAGCACCCCACACACAAACTGCACACACCCCCACATGCACACCTGTATGTACCCACACATACCTCCCACACACACCAGCACACCCCCACATCAGCTCCCTCATATCAGCACACCCCCCACACACACACCAGCACACCCCCCACATCAGCACACCCTTCCTATATCAGCACACCTTACACACATACACCTGCACATTACCCACATATCTGCACATACCCGCACACACACCTGCACATACACCAGCACATACCCTCACACATAATGCATATACACCTGCACACACATCTGCACATCCCCCCACACCAGCACACCACCCACACCAACACACCCACCAGTACATCACACCCACACACATACACCTGCACATCCCCCACATATCTGCACATACACCCGCACACACCTGCACACACACCCCCATAAGCACATACTCACACATACAACTGCACATACACCAGCACATACCCCCACACATCAGCACCCCCCCACACTGCATATACACCTGCACACACATCTGCACATGCCCCTCACACACCAGCACATGCCCCCCCCACCAGCACACACACACACACACACCAGTAGATCACCCACCCACACCCAGCATGCATCCCACACACACCAGCACACCACCCATACACAAGCCAGCATACCCCACACACACCAGCACACCTCCCCACAACAGCATAGCCCCCCAATTCAGCACCCCCACACACACACTGTACATACATCTCACATCCCCCACATCCCCGCACATACATCTGCACAGAGCTGACTCTGTCTCTTCCTTCCCAGGCACACTCCTCAGTGGAGAGAGCTGGATTAATTGGTGGAGTGAAACTGAAAGCCGTCCCTTCCGATGGCCACTTTGCCCTGCGCGCATCTGCCCTGCGGGAGGCCCTGGAGAGAGACAAGGCAGCTGGCCTGATTCCATTCTTTGTAAGTTCCACAGTGCTTATTTCATGAGGCACAGAGGGGGTCTCTGAGCCCTGTCTCACCCCAGGTAGAGTCCCGGGATGGTTGCAGGTCAGGTGGTATTTGTAGCATCTCCTTAAGGAAGGCTGGAGAAAGACTCCCTTTAGTTTTCATTCTACACCTTTCATCTCCAAAAGGGGCAGCCAGAACACCCCTGTCTGCTGGATTCTGCTGAGCCAATGAGTTTTGCTTCTGCTTCTTGCTAAAAGGAATCCTTCTTCATTATTCCATTTTCTTTGTTTTTAGCTTGTTAGTTAAATACTGTTCTGTTATGCCTTCCTGTGATATCTGTGTTATTATTACCATACATTTAAATTCTGTATATATTTAAAATTTCATGAGCCATTGTGAGTCTGTATAGGTAATATACATTAGATGAACTACCTCTGGCAACCACTGGTCTTTTTCCGTAGATTTTTCTTTTCTAGAGTATCACACAGGTGGAATCATGTAATATATAATCTTCTCAGATTGACTTCTTTCACTTAGAAATACATATTCAAGTGCTGGATAATTGATTATTTTGATTGCTGAATAATGTTCATGGTATGCATGTACCAACATTTCCTTATCATTCACCTATTGAAGGATATCTTGGTTGCTTCCAAGTTTGGCTATTATTAATAAAGTGATATAAACATGTGTGTGCAGGTTTTGTGTAGACTTAAGTTTTCAACTCATTTGGGTAAATTAGAATGCAATTGGATGAAGTGGTAAGAATGTGTTCAGTTTTGTAGGAAACTGCCAAACTATCTTTCAGAGTGGCCGTGCCAATTTGCATTCCTGGGCACCATGACTGGGAGTTTGTGTTTTTCCATATCCTTATCAGAATTTGGTTTTGTCATTGTTTTTGATTATAGACTGCTGATGGTATCTCATTGTTTCTTTAACTTGAAATGTCCTAATGATGTAAGACGCCAAGCATATTTTCATGATAGCTTATCTGCTATCTGAACATCTTCTGTGGTGACAGGTGTGCTCAGATCTTTTGCCCACATTTTCATCAGATTGTTTGTTTTATAATTGTTGAATTTTAAGAGTTCTTTGTATGCTTTGGATATAAATCCTTTATCAAGATCCACGTTTTGTACATGTTTTCTATCAGTCTGCGTATTCTCTGAATCATGTTTGTTGCAAGGCAGTTTTTTGCTTTCGATGAAGAACAGATTATCAATTATTTCTTTCCTGGATTATGCCTTTGGTGCTGTTTTTAAAAATTAATCACCAAATCCAAGGTCATCTAGATTTTCTCCAGTGTTACCTCCTAAGAGTTTTTTGGTTTTGAATTTTACATATAGGTCTATGTTCTATTTTCAGTTAATTTTTGTGAAAGGCATAAAGTCTGTCTAGAGTCATCTTTTTGCGTCTGGACCTCTACCTGTTCTAGCACCGTTGTTGAAAACACTGTTCTTCCTCTATTGAGTTCTTTGCTTCTTTTTTAAAGATCAGTCGAGCACATCCATGTGGGTCTTTTTGTGTTCCATCGACCTGTTCGTCTCTTCCTTTGACAAGAGCACACTGTCTGGATTACTGCAACTTTGTTTTAAGCCTTGAGGCCGGGTAGCATCAAGGAAGACCTCTGACATTGCTGTTCAATATGGTTGGCTATTTGGGGTCTTTTGCTTCTTCATATAAACTTTAGAATCAGTTTTCCAATATTCTCAATATAACTTGCCAGAACATTAAATGAGATTGCTCTGCATTTATAGATTACATTAGAAGAACTGACTTTTTTTTTTTTTTTCCTGCTAGAAACACTTTTTATTTAAATTGCTTTAATTACTATCTGAAATTTAGGTAGGTGGTTCTTTGTTTTTTTTTTTTAATCTCTATTAAAGATTATCCATATTAAGATTGACTTTTTGGTTTAGATGATGATGTGAACACCAGTATTATTTTCCATGAGAATTACTGTTATTGGAAAAATTGTTGTTCATGATGAGCATTTCTTTTTTTTTTAATTTTTTTTTTTATAGATAAAAATATGCACCATAGATGTGGCCCGACCCATTACCCTCCCTCCCCCTAAATCTCCCCCCTCCCTTCCCCTTTCTTGGCCCTTTCCGACATCTTGATATCAACATTTTCTATTCATGTAATGGAATAGCTGTACATTAATTAAGATTTTTTAGGGGAGGGAGGGGGGAGATGGGTAGAGGGAGGGGAACAGATGGGATCACACCTGCGGTGCATCTTATAAGGATATATGTGAAACTTAGTAAATGTAGAATGTAAATGTCTTAGCACAATAACTAAAAAAACGCCAGGAAGGCTATGTCAACCAGTGTGATGAAAATGTGTCAGTTTATGAAGCTAGTGTATGATGCTCCATGATCATATCAATGTACACAGCTATGATTTAATTAAAAAAAAAAAAAGAAAAAAACACATTTTTTATTTCATTAAATCAGAGTTTTGTATTATTCCTTATATATATAGATCTTACATTTATTTTGTTGGGTTTATACATAAGTATTTCATTTGGGGGCACTCATGAAAATAGTACTATGTTTTTGGTTTCAAATTTTATTGTTTTTGTTGAAGGAATTTAAGAACAATTAACTTTGTCTGTTAACCTTTTATCCTGCACCTTGTTATAATTGTTTATTAGTTTCAGGAGGGCTTTTTGTCTTGGTTTTCGGTTTATTCTTTTGAGATTTCTACATAGATAACCATGTTATCTGCAAACCAAGACAGTTTTTCACAATCTGTGTATCTTTTACATATATTTTATTTTCTTGTTTATTGCATTAGCTACAACTTCCAGCACATTGTTGAATAGGAGTGGTGAAAGCAGATATCCTCACCGTATTCCTGATGTCAACAGAAAAACATGTTTGCAGTAGGGATTTGTAAATATCATCTATCATGTTGAGGAAATTCTGCTCTAATCCTAGTTTGCTAAGAGTTATTATCATGAATGAGTATTGAATTTTGTCAAATGCTTTTTCTGTATCTACTTACATAACCATGTGATTTTTCTTCTTTAGCCTGTTAATATGATAGGTTATATTAATTATTTTCAAATATTCAATAAGCCTTCATACTTGGAATAAATCCCACTTGGTTGTTTAATTTTTTTATACAGTGTTGGATTCAATTCGCTAATGTTTTGTTGAGGAATTTTGCATCTATATTTATAAGAGATTATTGATCTATAGTTTCCTTTCTTGCAGTGTCTTTGTGTGGATTTAATATTAGAGTAATGCCAACCTCATAGAATTAGGAAGTTAGGAAGTCTTTCTTTTGCTTCTGCTTTCTATAAGAGATTATAGAGAACTAGCATAATTATTTCCTTAAATGTTTGGTGGGACTCATCAGTGACTCCAACTGACCAGGACAGTGTCTGTTTTAGAAGGTTATTAAATATTGATGCAATTTTAAAATAAAGGTAGCCCTATTGAGATCATCTATATTTCTTTGTGTAAGTTTTGATAGATTTTATCTTTCAAGGAATTTATTCTTTTAATTTAAGTTTTTTAATTTATGGGCAGAGTCAATAATATTTTTTTCTCTTTCCTCCTCTCCTCTCCTCCCCTACTCTCCCTTTCCTCTCCTTTCTTTTTTCTTCTCTTTTCCCTCCCTCCATTACTCCCTCCCTTCTTTCCCTCTTTCTTTCCTTTTCTTCTTTTTTGAGACAGAGTCTTGCTCTGTCACTCTAGGTAGACTGCAGTGGCATCAGCCTAGCTCATAGCAGCATCAACCTCCTGGGTTCAAGTAATCCTCCTGCCTCAGCCTCACGAGCTGCCATTACAGGTGCCTACACAACCCTGGTTAATTTTATTATTTTCAATGGAGAAGGGGTCTTGCTCATGCTCAGGCTGATCTCCAGTGCATGAGCTAAAGCAATCCTCCTGCCTGAGCCACCACGCTTAACCAATATTTCTTTATTATTTTTTAAATTTCCATCGGATCAATAGTGATGGCTCCACTTTTCATTTCTGATAATAGTAATTTCTGTCCTCTCTTTTTTCTTAGTTAACCTGAGTAGAGGTTTTCAAATTTATTGCTCTTGTCAATGAAATAGGTTTCTTCGCTATTGATTTCCTATTTTCAATTTCATTGATTTCTCCTCTAATTCTTATTCTTTTCTCATCTTTTGTTTACTTTGCATTTAAATTGCTTCATTTTCTAATTTCCTAAAATAGAAGCTTAGATTACGGATTTTCCTTCTTTTATAATATATGCATTCAGTGCTGGATTTCCCTCTAAGCTTTGTTCTCAGGGCACCCCACACAGTTTGATGAATTGTATTGTCATTTTCATCGAGGGTGAAGTATTTTTAAATTTCTTTTTAGGCTTTTCCTTTGACCTTTAGAAAGGTGTTGGTTGATCTCTAAGAGTTTTTGGCTTAGGGTTTTCCAGCTATCTTTTTGTTACTGGTTTCTAGTTTAATTCCACTTTGTTCTGAGAGCATATTTCATGTAACGAAATATTAGAGTAATGCCAACCTCATAGAGGTTTTTAAAATTTGTTCAGATATGTCTTGTGGCCCAGAATGTAGTCTATCTTGGTGAATCTTCCACGTGACCCTGAGGAGAACATATATTCTGCTGTCATTAGACAAAGTATTTTATATGTATTAATTAGATCCAATTCACTGATGGTACTTTTCAATTCAACTACACATTTCATTGACTTCTCACTGCTGGATCTGTCCTTTTCTGATAGAGAGGCCTTGAAGTCTTCAACATAAGACTGAGTTCATCTATTTCTCCTTGAAGGTATATCACTTTTTGATTTGTGTATCTTTTTTTAATTAGGTATATGGGGTAGTTTATTTTTTATTTTTTATTAAATCATAGCTGTGTACATTAATGTGATCATGGGGCACCATACACTGGTTTTATAGACCATTTGACATATTTTCATCACACTGGTTAACATAGCCTTCCTGGCATTTTCTTAGTTATTGTATTAAGATATTTATATTCTACATTTACTAAGTTTCACACGTACCCTTGTAAGATGCACCGCAGGTGTAATCCCACCATCACCCTCCCTCCGCCCATCCTCCCGCCCATTCCCCTCCCTCTCCCACTTCCCCGTACTCCTAGGTTATAACTAGGTTATAGCTTTCACATTAAAGCTATAAATTAGTTTCATAGTAGGGCTAAGTACATTGTATACTTTTTCTTCAATTCTTGAGATTCTTTACTAAGAAGAATATTTTCCAGCTCCATCCATGTAAACATGAAAGAGGTAAAGTCTCCATCTTTCTTTAAGGCTGTATAATATTCCATGGTGTACCTATACCATAAGAAGGCCACTTCTTCACTTTCAGGGATTCCAATGAGGTGGATATTAGCCTTCTTCGATTTATCCCAGAGCTCTCTGAGAGAATGATCCATTTTTGCACTCCTTTTCTCTTCCTCTTTGAGAGTTTGGGAGCATTCAAAAGCTTTGTCTTCAATGTCAGAAATCCTTTCTTCTGTATGTTCCACTCTGTTCCTGAGGGACTCTCCTATATTTTTCAGATCTTTGAGGACTGCAAATTCTTGCTTCAATGTGTCAAAATCTTTGGTGTTTTTGTTTTTAAATTTGTTGAATTCTTGAGACAACTTTTGAATTTCTCCTCAAATTTCTAATTCCAACTTTTGACTTGCTCCGTGGATTTCTAATTCCAAATTTTCCTCCATTCTATTAATCTTGTTTGCAATCCAAATTTTAATTCGATTTCTGACATCTCGGCTATCTGTTTATGAATGAGATCTTCAGTTACATTTGCCATATCTTTCCGGGGGGGGGGGGGTTATTCTGGTTATTCATGTTACCAGAGTTTTTCCTCTGATTGCACCCCATGATTATTTTACACCATTTGACTTTTCCCCTGGAGCTTTGTCAAGGACCTGTACAGTGCTCTGGCCTGAGAAACTGGGGATCTGTTTGGTGTGGTGGGGCTAAGTGGCTCTGTCTTGTTTTCAGTTGGTCTCTGTCCGACCCTAGTGAAATAGTTACTCTGGGTTGAAGACTCAGCTGTGGAGAAATACCAGCAATTAAGTCACCCCACCCCCAACAGGCAACAATTGGAAAAGGAAAACCAAACCTTCCTGCAACCCCACACCCAGGGCACCACTTAGATAGTCTTCAGGCGTTTGGCTCAATTCAAAAGGTCCAAATCAATTGCCTCAGTCAGCACCTGTCTCAGGTTGAAGACTTTAAAAGGTTTCTGGCAACTAGATCACAGGGGTCGGCTGACCACTCAAATATGACTTGCTCCAATGCTCCATGTGGTGAGGAGGACCCACCCAGCAAATAGATTAGTCTGGGAAGCTTGATGCCTCCTTCCCCACCTTACACCTCTGTCACACCCAGTCACTGTTAACCCTGCAGGGCTGTGACCCAGTTGCTTCCAACGAGCAGATACTCCAGGGGGTTGTCCCTGCCTGAAACACAAGGAAATCTATGTCTCCTCCATCAGGCCACTGCCTCTATCTGACAGGGGGAGGTGAGGCCTGACAACTTCAGGAGGCTGGGGCTGTTCACTCAGTTCCAGCCCCGCCCCAATTGATGTTACTGACAGAGCAGAACAGCTTTACGGGAATTTGTTTCTGTCCCCGCTACATTCCCTGCCAGACGAGAAGCTGTTTTGAGTTCACAGAACCTGTGCCTCAGGCCCTGTCTGTGCCTTTCCTGTATCAGGTGTAGGTTGTATTCGTAGCACGGTTACCTGTCAGTTCCAGCCTCTGCCTGCCCTCCTTTGTCTAGGCTGATGATCCCCTGGGGGCCGGGTGTGTCTTAGGCTCAGTCAAGTGGTCCTCTGGGTCAGCCCCACCCTGGGAATCTGTGGCACTGCGCGTGCATTTTCTAGTCCCCATGCTCCACTCAGGCTGGTACCGCCTCAGGCAAACCTTTTGCTCATGGGGCCTGTGTTTCCATCCCAGATCTGTTCCATCAGTGGTTGCCACCTGAGAAGATGCCTGGCCTCCTCTGGTTTCCCAGACAGACAGTGGGTGTGACTCTAGAATATCCAGGGGTGAGCCCTATTATTGCTAAAAACGGCTGCTGCTCTGTACCTTGGGGCTCTGCCACTCCGGCGTTGTTCCCTCTTAGCTGACTGTCCTCTCCTCACTCCTGTACCACAGAACCAGCTCTGGCCAGCAGCAGTCCAGGCCCTGTCCCCACCCCTCAAGAAATCACCCAAGAATCTGGACTCCTGGGGGACAGGTCTTCAGACCTCAGAGTGAGACTGGAGGGGAGTGGGAGCTCAGAATTGCAGGTAGAGAATATGTACAGTTTTATGCAGTTTTATGCCTGGCAGGAGAGCACCATGGCACCCTAGTAGGCGAAGTAGGTCCAGTTTTTAGATGGTCTCTTCCGTGGAGTATAATGGGAGGACTTTTGAACTCTGCTCGTTTGTTTATGGGGTACTTCGAGCCATTATTATGGGGGAGGGGACTCCTGTCCTTTTGGTGATGGATTTTGTAACTTTTATTTGTATCCTTGGGATCGCAGCTCACCTCAGAAGGGTTGATGTGCATTCTTCAACCTTCTCTCTTGGCACAGCTCTAATCTGCTAGGTTACTTGCTAAATTTCTGTCCTTTAACTCTCCTTCTGGACAGGAGCCTCTGTGGAAAGCTGGATTCATTCAGCCATCTTCTATAGGGTAGTTTAATTTTGGCATAAGCCTTCTATGTAAGTGCCTTTGGGTGGCAGATACTACTGTCCCTGATAGCACTGGTGGCCTGATGAGCTACAAATGAAAGGTTAAACTGTCTTGCTTTATGTATTTTGATGCTTTGTTATTTGGTTCATATACATTAAGGTTGTTATGTCTCCTTGAAGAAACATATCATTATCGTTATATAACCCTGCCATTTTTTAAGAAATTATTTTGGCCCCTCCTATGCCCTGTGATGAGTTTATTTTTAATTCTTAATTTTAGTAAAGTGTACATAACAAGTTTATCATATTAACCATTTTTAAATGTTTAGTTAAGTGGCATTAAATACATTCACATTGTTTTGCAGGCTACCACCAATCCATCTCCAAAACTCGTACCAATTAAACGATGACTCTCCATTCCCTCCTCTCCTGAGCCCCTGTAAACCACCATTCTACATTCTGTCTATATCAATTTAACTCTTCTAGCTTCCTAATAAAAAAAAAGAATCATATAGCATGCGTTCTCCTCAAAATCACCATACATAGAGAAAATTATACTTAACGGTACCTTTATTTACAAAGCATGCATTATGAAATTTTCCAATAATTGGCCAGCACATAAAGATTATTTTGGAAACATCCAGTAAAATTTTTTTAATACAGGGACTATCGGGGTCCTGCCCCAGGACCAGGGTCTGCTAAGACCTGTGAAAACTGACAGCAACCGAGTGAAAAAATATAGAGTTAGAAACAATAGTAAAGAAAGACGTGAGGCATAGAATAGAATTAAAAGTGGGAGCTTAGAGGTCCATTGACAATTTGTGGGATACTGGCAATGGCACCGAGTATTCGCTCCACTCTGCTTTTATTGAAGTCTATTTGCCCAGAGGGTAAGATGAGGGAGGAAACAAAGATGCCAGCAGTTTCTCTAATTGAGCATATCATCTCCTATTGTTATTTTATTAACTTTAAGGGTAGCCTTGAGAAATCTGAAATCTGAGCCTTGTATTGGGAGAGCCTCCCACTTGGGATCACACACAGAGATTTCTAGGGAAGTGTTAAACTCTGCTAGTTCCCTGTGGAATAAAAAGCCAGCCACCAGCTTTAATCTCTGAGGAACTGGTGGGAGGAATTTTCTTTCAATCACCACTGCAAAGGATCTTCGTCTGCAATAAGGGATATAGGTTGTTCTGCCCACATCTCAGGGCTTGAGCTTCTCCCTTGATCTATGCACAAGACAAATGCAAATCTCCACAATGGGTAATTGCTTTGCCTATTTACTAGGCAGGAAATGACTCAGTTAATGTATCTTTCTAGGTCTTTGTCATAGTCTCTTCTATGACCATTTTTCCTCAGAGTACTCACAGACCCAGCAGTAGTGTTTGTAAGCTGTATCCCCAACAGGCTAGAATTTCAGAAAAGTCAGGAAGCTTACTAGCAAAGGCTAGCTTAAATGTAAACTAGCTGACTTTTCTTTGTTCTGACTCACTCAGCTTACTTTTTAATTTTCCTCTTTTCCTGGGGGTGCTTTCCCTTTGTTCTGACTCACTCAGCTTACTTTTTAATTTTCCTCTTTTCCTGGGGGTGTTTGCCAAGAATGGGGTCTTCAGTGCCCATTCTCCTACAGGGACACCCTGTAAGTGTCTTTTGGTGACTGACATATTTATTTCACTGAGCATAATGTCCTCAAATTTCACCCATGTTGTAGCAGGTGCCAGAATTTCCTTCCTCTTCAAGGCTAACTGTTACAAAGAGATTTGCTTCTGGCACTTGGGTTTTTCCTGAAGCATTATAGCTTCTTTGTCCCCTTTTTTATGCATTACTGTCTGCTGTGTTTAGCTGATTTTTGTGTAGTGAAATGTTTGCATTCCTTTTCATTTAGTTTTGTGTATGATCTATACATGTTTTCTTTGTTGTTACCAGGATGATGACATTTAATATCCTAAAATTATAGACTTAGAACATAGCTTTAGAACTGCTCAACTTAAATAACAAAAAGGTCTGGTTCTTTTGCATCTATGATGTATCTCTGGTCCTTTCAGTAGTTGGTATCCAAAAATTACGTCTTTATATTTTGTATGTACAGGAACATGAACTAGTCATTTTTAGAAATGCACTAGTCTCTTTAGTTGTGTAAAAAAAATGAGGAGTTACAAAAACAGATTTGTAATAGCATTAGCTTTTAGATTAATAATTATATTTTTAAAAAGTCTCTTTTATGTATAAAACACAAAGTGCAGTTATAACCCATCGTCATGACAACACTGGCTCTCATAATTGCCCGTGCATCTCCCTTTAGTAAGATCTTTCCTTCTTTGCATGCTTTTTTTTATTATAGATAAAAATATGCACCATACATGTGGCCCGACCCATTACCCTCCCTCCACCCAAACCTCCCCCCTCCCTTCCCCTTCCTTGGTCCTTTCCCCATAGTCTTGTGGTATAGTTGAGTTATAGCCTTCATGTGAAAGCTGTAGTTTGGCTTCATAGTAGGGCTGAGTACATAGGATACTTTTTCTTCCATTCCTGGGATACTTTGCTAAGGAGAATATGTTCCAGCTCCATCCATGTAAACATGAAAGAGGTAAAGTCTCCATCTTTCTTTAAGGCTGCATAGTATTCCATGGTATACATGTACCA
>CAUYPK010048133.1:0-20772 GCA_963574355.1 Loris lydekkerianus
AATCTGAAATAATCTCATCGAACTGTTCAACGTAGCCTTCATGGCATTTTCTTAGTTGTTGTATGTAGACATTTGTATTCTGCATTTAGTAAGTTTCACCTCTACCCATTCTAAGATGCACCGTAGTTTGATACAAAATTTTAATGACATATGGAATTAAAGCACAGCTACAGTCAGCAAACACTGACTTGTATGAGGTTGTCACTTTTGTTTCTTTTCATGACAGAACTCCCCATTCATAAACATACACTTGGTCTTCTTTCCTCACCAAAATGGGATAAGCACAGATGGGACCTTGTGGTTGTTAAAGAATGTTCTAAGGTGC
This sequence comes from Loris lydekkerianus, assembly GCA_963574355.1. Taxonomy (NCBI): domain Eukaryota; kingdom Metazoa; phylum Chordata; class Mammalia; order Primates; family Lorisidae; genus Loris; species Loris lydekkerianus. Next base: position 326 of record CAUYPK010048133.1, read on the forward strand.
CCCAGACCCTTAGAACCAGTAATTCCATTCCGATAAGTTTTAACCTAAGAACAAGCAAAATGTCTACAGTAGTTATTTCTGATAATAGAGTATATGGGTGTATAAATGTGCACACCATTATGAAAGATGAAACAGGAACCACTATGATGCCTGAACTACTAGGGATGCTGAGTGGATGAGACCTGAGTGGAGGATGGGACTCAAATTTCCTGTTTCCTTTATTGCACAAAGTATACTGCCTTCCTTTTGAGACAGAGTTTCACTATGTTGCCCTGGGTAGAGTGCTGTACTGTCAAAGCTCACAGCAACCTCAAACTCTTGGGCTCTAGCAATTCTCTTGCCTCAGCCTCCCAAGTAGCTGGGACTACAGGCGCCCGCCACAACGCCCAGCTATTTTTTGGCTGTAGTTGTCATTGTTGTTTGGCAGGCCTGGGCTGGATTCAAACCCGCCAGCTCCAGTGTATGCAGCTGTGCCCTAGCCGCTGAGCTACTGGCGTTGAGCAAAGTATATTGTCTTCTATATACTCACTCTATGTAAGAATATTCTTACTTTACTTATACTTACATTATTTTTCAGCTCTGATCTTGGAATCTTAATTGTCTCCTTTGAATCCCCTTAGTTTTGCTTTATACTTAGCAGTTATGTTTTTAGATGCTTGTTTAGTTATAATTACTATATTTTCTTGTTGGCGGATGGTTTCTGCTATGGTTTGAATGTTGGTCCCCTCCAATACTCACATTAAAACTTAATCCCCAATGTGGCAGTACTGAGAGATGGGGCCTCTAAGAGGTGATTGGGTAATGAGAGCTCTGCCCTCATCAATGGACTAATCCATTTATAGATTAATGGGTAATGGATTATCACTGAAATGAGACTGGTGGCTTTCTAAGAAATACCTAAATTAACATGCTCAGTCCTTTGCCATACGATGTCCTGTGCTGCCTCAGGATTCTGTAGAGTCCCCACCAGCAAGAAGGTCCTCCCCGATACAACCCCTAGACCTTGGACTTCTCAGTCTCTTTAATTGTAAGAAATAAATTCATTTTCCTTACTAAGTTTCAAATATTCTGTTATGAGCAACAGAAAATGGACTAAGATGTTCCTTTTACCATTATATGTACATTAATTTTTTTTTTTTTTTTTTTGCTTTAAATTCTATCAATACTTGTTCTAAGATCTATTAAAATTATCTACAGCCTGTTTTCTTAGTTATTTGCCTGGTATATCTTTTTTTTTTTTTCATCTCTTTGCTTTTCATCTTTCTCTATCCTTGTATTTTAAATATCGATCATTTTATGACATATAATTAGATTTTCTTTTTTTAATCTATTTTTCCAAGCATTTAACTTGGAAAAAAGTTTAAAAATACAATAAATATGAAAAAATCTTACACTAAGGCACCTACATAACCACCTCCTGAATAATTAACATTGTACTCTGTCTATATCATCCCTCTTATTTATGTATTTCACAGTAAATTGCAGACATCAGTATACTTTATACTATAGCAAATATATCATAGTTTAATATTTGCTTATAGTTTGCTTAGAAAATTTATGTATCAAACATACAAACCTCCAATGTAAAATTCAGTATGTTTTGACAAATGTATCTATCTGTGTAACTCAAACCACTATCGTGACCTACGACAGAATTGCCAGAGTTCCACCATGGCTCTTTCCAGTCCCCTCGGAGCAATGGTGGGAAGTTCTCAATCTTCCCACCATATTTTAATTTTCCTGTTCTAGAATGCCATTTACTCTTCTTTCAGCATAATATTTTCAAGATTCACCATGTTGCTTAACATAAAAGTAGTTCACTTTTTTTTTTTTGGAGACTTTGTTGCCCTTGGTAGAGTGCTGTGGCGTCACAGCTCACAGCAACCTCAAACTCTTGGGCTCAAGCAAATCGCTTGCCTCAGCCTCCCAAGTAGCTGGGATCACAGGCACCCACCACAACGCCTGGCTATTTTTTGGTTGTAGTTGTTATTGTTGTTTCACAGGCTGTATTCAAACCCGCCAGCTCTGGTATATGTGGCTGGTGCCCTAGGTGCTGAGCTATAGGCACCAAGCCAAAAATAGTTCACTTTTTAAATGGCTTTTCATTTAAATGAAAATTCACTGTATAAAATGAAATTTCATTGTATTATTTACCACAGACTGTTTATTCCCTAATTGATGGACATTTATCTATAATAAATCTTCTATGAACACTCTTTTTTGGACTCTTTGTAAATGAAGTCTTCACTTCTTTTGAGTAAATAGCTAGAAGTGGAATTAACTCCCAGGGCAGGTATCTACTAGTTTTATTTTAAAAGCTGCTATAACTCCCTCTGAAGTGGTCATTACGTACCATTTTACACTCTTACCAGTGTGGAGTCCAGCTGATCCGCGGGCTTACCCAGATCTGGGATTGCCAGTCTTTTTAACTTCAGCCATTCTGGTATTGGTATCTTACTGGGGTTTTAATTTTCATCTCCCTACTAATGATGTCAAGTATTTTTCATTGCTTATTATTAATAGCATGTGAAAGATACACAAATGTGTATATCTTCATTTGTGAAATGTCTGCACCCTTTGCCAATTTAAAAAATTGGGTTGTCTTATCAATATTTTTGTTGTTTTGCCACGGCATCAAACCTCACAGTACGCTCAATCTCTTGGGCCTGAGCAATCCTCTTGCCTTAGCCTCCCGAGTAGCTGGGACTACAGCACCCACCACCATGCCTCAGTATTTCTATTTTTTCTATTTTTAGTAGAGATGGCATCTCCTTCTTGATCAGGCTGGTCTTGAACTCCTGAGCTCAAGGGATCCACCGGCCTTGGCCTCACAGAGTGCTGGGATTACAGGCATGAGCCACTGCACCTGGCCTGTCTTAACAGTATTTAAAAATATATATATTTTGGAAGAATCAGATTAATTTAGTGCATGGTAATTCCAATGTCTTAACAAGAATCTCGAAGTTATGCTAATCATTTTGTTTCATTAATGTATTTTATTTGTTGTAAGAACTAATAACCTTATTTGGTTAAAGGTATGGGACAGGCTCGGTGCCCATAGTACAGTGGTTACGGCGCCAGCCACATGCACCAAGGATGGTGGATTCGAACTCAGCCCAGGCCAGCTAAACAGCAATGATGACAGCAACAAAAAAATAGCCAGGTGTTGTGGTTCCAGCTGCTCAGGAGGCTGAGGCAAGGGAATCGCTTAAGCCCAAGAGTTTGAGTTTGCTGTGAGTTGTGATGCCACAGCGGTCTACTGAGGGCAACTAGTGAGACTCTGTCTCAAAAAGAAAAGAAAAAGAAAAGGTTATGGGACAGAATCTTAAAGGAGCAGGAAGTATCTGAAAATACAGTTAAATGATGACAAAAGTGATTTAAAATAGCTATCTTTTAATAGCAATTCATGTGTACATATTTAAGTAAGAATGGCAAAAACAAAGCTCCATTAATAACCAAAATATGAATAAGCAATGTTTTCAAATATTTCTTCTTTTTCTTGGACCTGTTTCTGTCCCTTGCTATTAATTATTGATAAATATTTTCCTGAAAAGCATGCATACTTTCATAATTATTGAAAAGAAAAAGATGACAGTTTAAAATTTTGCTTTCTGAACCAGTGGCTTTCAACATCTGTGCACAGGTCCCACCCTACAGGCTTAATCCAGTCCCCAGCTTTTGTTCAGCCAGCAAACTAAGAATGGCTTTCACGATTTTACAGAGTTGGGTTAAAAAAAAAAAAAAAAATTTGCTACAGAGACCATATGTGACCCACAAAGGCCTAATATTTTTTTTATCTGGTCCTTTACAGAAAATGTTTGCCAACCTCCAATTTAACTCGTCCTTATTCTCTAACAACACTTTCATAACTTCCAGAGATTAAAATGCATGGAGCTGTTCACCCTCACTGTAACGCCACCAGTGATACTTTTTAGTCTGTTTTCTGGTTTAGTTTTATAACTTCCTCCATGCTGTCTTCAAAAATTACCCCCAACCCCAACCCCCAGCCACGATCCCTGCAGTCACACATGCTTCTTTCCACTTATCTACTTTTCAGTTCTTGCCAGCTATGGACTCAGAAGTTATTCAAACAAGCTTCTTAAAAGATGGATTCTGGAAAGGGCTACAAACACATCTCCTATGAGTTAAATTTTAAATTTTATTGCCTCAACACTTTACCAACTCAGATATCTTTTTATATTTTTAAGCTATGTTAACCCTGATGTCTACATATCACTTAACTTGGCAACTGCAAGTTTATATATTACATAAATATAATATTAATTTATACTCATTTTTAGCTAAGGCTTGTAAGTTTTCAATTTTGCTTATTTGTGGGTTTTTAAATAGATTATTTTCTCCCCTCTCCCCTCTTAAATAGCTTAGTTTTAGACTTAAAACGTCCTTCTCTTCAGAAAATCACTTTCCTTAACTGTCAGCACTTAAGTTGTCTCAACTTCTGAATTTCACGTGGAACTGGATTATCATTTGCAGGTTTGCCGCTTTATTTGTTGTCCTAAAGGACCAAGTTAAAATGTTGAAGTAAGATTATTTGAATCTATTTTTCTTGAATATAAAAATCATCTTTCTCAGATTGCTTTAAAATATACACAAAATTCTATGAGAAGAAGTCAGAACATTTTCACACAGGTGACACATGTTGAAGGCTGATACCCAAGTGATAGGGTAAAAAAGCCACTTTGGAGAACCAAAGAGCCTTGGGGAGGACATTTGTGATTTGGCTTCCCAGTCCTCCAAGTTTCCTTTGGCCCCACTCCTGATGCACTCTGAGGCTATGTGGCTTGAGTAGGGCTGATCTTATCATTACAGGGAAGAGTCAGCAAAGCAGGCCCTGGGACTGCTACCCATAAATAGTGTGCTTCTGAGGTTGGCCTCTGGCTGCTTTCTGCCAGCTTAAATTTCAGAAAGGTTCCCACTACCCCTCCTGAGTGGCTCCATGTGCCCCAACTGCATGTACAATATGGCTTATGCTAAACACCCACTTTCCTTTTTGGACATCCTGGTGCCACTTGGTGTTTGGAAGAAAAAAAAACCTTGGAGCCTCTAATTGAACTTCATTTGTAGTCAAAGGAAATCACAAAAGAGACAAATAGAAATCAGATAGATTCACAGGCTCATTAAGAAGTTAAAATATTTCTTACTAGAAGTTAAAAAAGAAGTAAAGGATGAAGGACAATGGTGCATTTGATAATACACATTACACAAAGGTCCAAGCACACGAGGACTAGGAAGGAGCTGCCAACTCTGCCTTCAAGCAGCTCTCTGACCTTTTGAGAGACAGAGATGGAAATAAGATAATTAAAACATAACTCCTTTAATGTACGTTTTAAGCATTTATGGTATGTAATCAACACTTTCATTAATGTATGGTGGTATGTGATTTAATATGGTAATTCTATTTAGACACTAAACTTTTCCAAGCTTGATAGGAACAACAGCTATTTAGTACAATAAAAAGATCAACATTAACAGACTACTACTGCTTTTTTTAAAAATTCAATTGCCAGAACAATGGATCCCCCTAAACTGACATTTACAGTACTACCCAGAATTCATGATAACATCTAACTTTTCTCTCTGCCTTCTACTTACCCTCCTCATTCATTAGACCAACAGTAACACACTAAGGTCCTCTACTCTGTTCCATCCCTGTTATATTACAATTTCAGATCTTTAAAATCTTCCCCCCTGATCCCCAAACTCTACTTCCCTTAATTTACATTATTCCTTCCTAAAATAAAACACTATACTGAGCTCCTCAAAGGCTACTTCAGGACTGAAGATCATATTCCCTCAGCTGCTGGGAAGATTACCAGCTGATTACAAGCTAACTCCAGGAACTGCTCTGTTGCTTTGCCCAAGGTCCATAACCAATGACTATTTGCCTCAAGACAATTCTGAGGGGCTATCCCAGCTTCAGTGCTGCCCTAAAGATGGGTTGAAGCCGGTGGTAAGTGCACTGCAGCCTAATTTCTCTCTATACCCAGCCCTCGCTTCCCTGACAAGGGTAGATAGATCCTAAGAATGCTCCCAAATCATACTCCTGCCTATAAATCTCCATCTCAAAATCAACTTCCCAAGGAATCCAGCCGGCAGCAGCCACCCACACACATCCTCCTAAGAGGCGCTACATGACTGAAACTCACTGCCGGACCCACTCATTGCTGCTCACTGCTGCAGCCAATCCCTCACAAGAACATTTTCTAGCACACTTCATACGACACAGCAGTACTTGCTACGGACCATCCTTATGATTTAAGGCCCTGATTATGCAAGAAAGCTATATACTTGGTAGCTTTATAAGCATGGTTTGAAAGTAAAGAATTTACAGCAAAGTGGAGCGGAGAAGAAAACTATGTGGAAGCACAAAGATGCTTCTCCTGCCTTAAAGCAGAAGACTATTACATAACAAAGTATGAGACCTAGGTACGTACACAGAACTCACCTTAAAACACTGGGGCATTAATAAATTCAAGAACAGAAAATGACACAGAAATGAAGTATAAAAGTTATCAAATGGGCTTTTATTCATTAATTTCCTTTCAACTTTTAAATGCTAGCACAAATTCTAAAGAAACTAGAATTGGGTGAAAAGTTTTTATTATGAAGATACAGATCTAACAACAGAGGATAATTTTGTGCTAGTTTATATACAATTCCTCATAAAAATAATGATACATGAAAAATTAGTAGAAAATGAAAATCTGAAAGTTACCTGAAATCTGAAAATGTTAAGCAATTCTTCAGCATTTTAGTTTTGATCACTTCTCCAGAATAATCAAGCTTATTTGGATACGAGAGTAATTATTCTATTTTTATCAACACTGTAGTGTGCCCTTCAGAGCTTGGCGTAGTCTCTGAGAATCATCTGAAGTTTCTGGCTCAGCATAATGTTCCCTCTGGCCTTCAGTCTACCACTAAAGAATGCCTGGAAAGGAGAGGAGGAAAAGTACCAACTGTTAGCAGGTTACATTTTATTTATTTATTTTTATTTTTTTTTTATTTTTTTATTTTTTTATTATTTTAATTAATTTATTTTTTTTTTTTGAGACAGAGTCTCAAGTTGTCGTCCTGGGTAGAGTACCATGGCGTCATAGCTCAAGCAACCTCCAACTCTTGGGCTCAAGCAATTTTCTTACCTCAGTTTTTCTATTTTTAGTAGACATGGGGTCTCGCTTTTGCTAAGGCTGGTCGCGAACTCCTGAGCTCAAGCAATTCACCCACCTGGGCCTCCCTGAGTGCTAGGATTACAGGCGTGAGCCACTGCGCCCGGCCTTTTATTTATGTATGTATGTATGTATGTATGTATGTATGTATGTATGTATGTATTTATTAAAACAGGAGTCTCACTTTGTCACCCCTGGTAGAGTGCCATGGTGTCATAGCTCACAGCAACCTCAGACTCTTGGGCGCAAGTGATCTCTTGCCTCAGCCTCCCAAATAGCTGGGACTATAGGCACCCACTGCAACGCCCAACTATTTTTAGAGGCAAGGTCTCGCTTTTGCTCAGGCTGGTCTCAAACCTTTGCGCTCAGTAATCCATCTGCCTTAGCCTCCAAAAGTGCTAGGATTACAGGCATGAGCCATGGCACCCAGCACCGTTTTATTTATTTTTTTGAAAGAACATTGTTCAGGCTGAATACAACTGAGCTAATAATTCTGAACAACAAAGACAACTTTTATCTAGCAATGATAATGTAACGACAATGATAGCACCCCATACTTTTAGATATATACAAAAAGAGAAAAAGGTGATTTCTACATATTGTAGAATACCATCGAATAATTCATCTGAATTGACAGATCTGGGAGTTCTGTTTCAACCTATACTCCTGGCTTTACTCTATGTATTCTTACATGTGAATTTGACACTATATGAATAAAGGGCTACACTTATTTCCTGCCAATAAAAATATTCAATTCAGAACTTTTGAAAGCAGATTAAAAATATTTATTACATCTTCATGAAATAAAAAGCCATTATTTTATTTATCTTTTTTTTTTTTTTTTTTTTTGCAGTTTTGGGCCGGAGCCGGGTTTGAACCCACCACCTCTGCTATGTGGGGCTGGCACCTACTCCTTTGAGCCACAGGCACCACCCCAAAGCCATTATTATAATAACAAAATAAGACAGTGTAATACTGTGGTGAATAAACCATAGCCATAGTATCAGAAGCCTGGGCTAAAATTCAGGCTCTACCACTTACTAACAAGGTGAACTGGGAGAAATTACTCAGCCTCTCTGAGCTCCAGTCTCCTCCTCTGTAAGAAGGCATGACAACAATATCTAAACAACACAACTTTGTTAAGTGAGTTAACTGAAATCATGTGTACAGTTCTTAGCTTGGTGTTTGACATGTGGTAAAAGCATACGAAGCTCTTCATTTCTGCCAAATAAAAGGCTTGCATGTTAAAAGACAGAGAGTTTCTTCACTATCTCTCCATCTGACTTGCTACAGAAACAAATCGCTTAATCCCTCCCTTGGTGAGCATACCTGTTGGCAAAATAAAAATAAATCATAGTTTTTATAGCTCATATAAAATATAAAGTAGAAAACCCTAGATTTTTAGCTAGATGGAAAAAAATAGTAATCTCCCCATACACTTAGCCTTATAAAGTAGCTCCACAAATACAATAGCACTTAAGAATCACAGCCATTAACTTGAAGTGGAAACATCCCTAATTCCTGCCCTGGCAGACAGACGAGAAAGCTGAAGTTCAGAGAGCTTCAATAACCTGCTCAAGGCCACAGAGCCATCAAAAGGAAGGGCCGGGACCTAAAACTCAGGGGATCTTGGTTCCACAATGCCTCCTGCTTGTTAACTAACAGAAACCTACTCTCAGAAGCAAACCCTCATCAACTGGAGGTAAAGCAAAACCTTTAAATCCCAGAAATAATAAGGAAGAACTCATTCAATCAAGACCAAATGCCAGGCATTCAAATAGAGGACTGGAATTTCAAAACTAAGACTGCTTTTACCAAGCAGTTACAGGAATGATAGTCTGCAGCTCCTGCAGGGAAAGAGTCGGCACTTAGACCAGCCTGCCAAGTACCAAAGTCTGGCAGGGAATTTCAATGTAAAATAAGAACACCTCATTATCTGAAGTAAATACCAACATTTGATGGTTACTGCTGAGTGAAGAATTTTGCATAAAAATCTTCCTATCTTCTTAGGCTAGATTTCTAGAAGAAGAATTACAGAATCACAGTATTTCTTAAATGAAGTCCCTACCCATACCTCCATATTGCCACAGTTTCCAAACTGTGCACTGAGATGCACTGCGCATTACAGCAAACTCACAGTGTTTGGGAACATTTTGGGAATGTTACCTTCTGAGGGTCAAGCTTTCCCAGAACTACTTCCATGAAATCTTCATCTGAAAGTATGATGGTTGTGTCGGCAGTGCCTTTTGCAGGGCCTTGGTACACTTTTCCAGAATCATTTTTCAGGTCAATAGCTGGGAAAAATAGAACAAAACCAATGCATGTCACTTTTTCTTCATAATACATAGGTAAAATCGAAATGCATACATTTTTATAGTTTCCAATGTGATATAATTATTCCATCTATAGATTACATATTTTCTGTCATTTAAAAAAATACAAAATATAGAAATATATAAATACAAAAATACGGAGATTTGGAGTGAAGGAGTAAAACTTCTAATTCTACAGTGATCCAGGGCAGGGAGACTCCCACACCACACGTGAGATCCTCCTGTGGGAGAGAATCCTCATCCACATGACTCTTGTAGGAGAGTCACACACCACATCATCCTGAGTTTGTATCACCTGAAAATTCATGGCTAATCTTACTGAAAATGAAAAAATAGATTGTATTCATTTCCTTTTACTGGCAGAATTTATTTTAAACATCAAGTAATATTTTACTGATGAGTTTAGTTCTATATTTACATTATCATTAAGGACCTGAAAGAGTTCCAACAATTTGATAGACTTCACAGCATTAGCAGGTAGGTGAGGCAATGGATGAGAATATGACATTTGAAAACATGGGGATGTGTGAAGGTCTTGGGCTACATAGTTTCCTGAATACCACAAAGCAGAGACGTCTGAGTTATATGCTTACGAGTCCCCAGACTCAGAATTTGTGTGAGGTAAATACAATTCCCATGGGAGTTAATGTGTTAATTGTAACACTGATACTTTATTTACTAAGAGTTGTCCTATGGGTGGTGCCCATAGCTCAGTGGGTAGGGTACTGGCCACATACACCAAGGCTGGCAGGTTCAAGCCTGGCCTAGGGCTGCTATACAACGACAACTGAAACCAAAAAATAGCCAAGCATTATGGCGGGCACCTGTAGTCCCAGCTACTTGGGAGGCTGAGGCAAGATAATCGCTTATGCCCAAGAGTTTGAGGTTGCTGTGAGCTGTGACAGCACAGCCTCTACCCGGGCAACATAGTGAGACTCTGTCTCAAAAAAGAAAAGAAAAAATGTTCTCCTAGAATATTATAAAGTTAGAGATATGACTTACTCCACTTAGCTGCAATATTTCCGCCCTTAGTGATATGCCACTCAAATACAGCATTTACTTTCTTTACCACCTCATGCCCGATATCCTTAAGGCGGCGACCTATTTCCTCAAATACAAGGGTACTCTGAAGCTCCCCACCCTAGAAAAAGAGAAAAATTAATTTTAAAAGTTCTTGAAAAATAATTCAAGGGGAATATGATTATAAAATATACATGCAATAAAATTGATCTTAAAAAAATCAGCACATAAATAGGACAGTTAAATTAGTATTTTTCATATTAGGTTACTTTCACACTTTGCATGTATTTATGTATATCATCCAGAACATCAGCCCTCTTAGTAAGAGGATTGCATTTTTATTGGAATTCAGAAATAATATTTTAAGGTAAACTAACTTGTAAATGATATGTAAAAGTAAATCAGATAACATGTGTCCTAGCTGACTTCTGGAAGATGCTAGACATATCAATCAACTTCTGTGGTTTCATTAATTTGAAAATGGGACTAAAATTATGTGAAGTCTAAATTTCTTTCTAGTTCTAATACCTATTAGGTTCTTGCTTTTACATTACTCTTAAGGGATTTTAATTTTTAGTCAGTTATGTCATAATATGGTTTACACCAGACAATTAAAAATCATGGGTATAAAAACTTCAACATTACAAAGTTAATATTTCAGAGACAGAATATAAAGACTTTTACCAAAAGTTTCAGCATAGTAACAAAGAATAACACAAATGTTTTAAGAAATAATACACACTATTATTTTTATATTTGCTAGAGTGCAATGGCATCATCATAGTTCACTGTAACCTCGAACTCCCTGGCTCAAGCGATCCTCCTGCTTCAACCTTTTAAATAACTGGCACACTACCAGGCCTGGCTGATTTTTTTATTTTTTGTAGAGACAGAGTTTCACTATGTTGCCCAGGCTAGTCTCAAACTCCTAGCCTTAAATAACCCTCCTGCCTCAGCTTTGCAAAGTGCTAGAATTACAGGTGGGAACCATCACTAGGACATTTAACTTTTTAATGTATTTTTCTCCCAAAATACTATTTGCTCAAGATTTCTCATTAAACAAGCGATTCATTTACCCTAAAACTGGAAAATTGTTTTCTCTTGCAAAATATCCCAGTATCACACACAAAAAACTTTTCTTTAATTTGTAAGTTGCCAAAGTATTCTGTTTGTTCCAAGCAATTTTTAATTAATGTCCTTTGCTTTAAGAATTAAGAATTGCTTCACAGCTCTTGATTTCTAAAGTAGGCTGAACACTCTTAAAGTGATCTTAACTGAAATTCATAAGTAAAGAAGTAACCTGGATACCAGTTTTATGACCTACTTCAGACGGTGTCTTAGTTGAAATGTCAGATGTTGGTGTAAGATCCACATAGGCATTTGAAATGACAATGTCTCCAGTCTCTTGGACCTTATAAGGGGTAGAAGAAAAAAAAGAGTTCACTCTAATGATTCCAATGGAAACAGAATTTCATTGTGAAACATTATAAAGTCATTTAAAAGAAATTTATATTTTTGCCTCATATGAAAAGGAATATACTGTATATACGCGAGTATAAGCCGAGTTTTTTTCGGCACAAAATTTGTGCCGAGTTCAATAATCCAAATAAAATAGAAGACTGATAAAGTAAACGCCAAGATGAATAAAAGCAAAGGCTTTCTGACATAATACAGCTGTTATTAACTCTGTCTGGGAGGCCTTTTAAAAAATACCTATGACCAAGCCTCATCTCCCCCAAATCCCAATTTATTTTATTTTTTTTCTTATTTTCTCAGCCCTTTTGAGTCAGTGGTCTAAGGTTCAAGGAGCAAACCCCAATCTAAATGGTATGTGATAGGGCTTGGGCATTAGTATTTGGGAGGATTATTTTTTTTTTAAACATAAGTAAAGTATGTCTAATGGGAAACTAGGGAATAAATTTTTTTTTTTTTTTTTTAATATAGAGTCTCACTATGTTGCCCAGGTTAGAGTGCTATGGTGTCATCAGAGCTTACAGCAACCTCAAACTCCTAGGATCAAGTGATCCTCCTGCCTTAGCCTCCCAAGCAGCTGGCCAGCTACAATGCCCACCTAGTTTTTCCATTTTTAGTACAGATAGTCTTGCTCTTACTCAGGTTGGTCTTGAACTCCTGAGCTCAAGTGTACCTCCCATCTTGACCTCTCAGAATGCTATGATTACAGGCATGAACCACTGTGCCCAGCCCAAATAAGTTAACTCTTATAAATAGAATTCATTTATAAGCATAAATAAATGGGAACTCTATGCTGAATTTCTTTTTTTTTTTTTTTTTGAGACAGACTCTCACTCTGTCACCCTTGGTAGAGTGCTGTGGCATCACAGCTCACAGCAAACTCAAGGGCTCAAGCAATTCTCTTGCCTCAGCTCCCTGAGTAGCTGAGACTACAGACACCCACGACAACACCTGGCTATTTTTAGAGATAGGGTCTCACTCTTGCTCAGGCTGGTCTGGAACCTGTGAGTTCAGGCAGTCCACCCACCTCAGCCTCCCAGAGTGCTAAGATTATAGGCGTGAGGCACGGCGTCCAGACCTCTATGCTGAATTCTTTTCTTTTCTTGAGACAGAGTCTCATTTTTATCGCCCTTCAGTAGAGTGCCATGGCATCTTAGCTCATAGCAACCTCAAACTCTTGGGCTCAAGCAATTCTCTTGCCTCAAGAAGAATGGGACTTACAGGTGCCTGCCACAATGCCTGGCTATTTTTGGAGATGAGGTCTCACTCTGGCTCAGGCTGGTCTCAACCCTGTGAACTCACCACCCACCTCAGCCTCCCAGAGTGCTAGGATTACAGGAGTGAGCCACTGCGCCTGGCCTATGCTGAATTCTTATACAGTAAAGGGCACAGCACAATATCAACATGAGGTAGTGGTACTCAAAGTACATTTGTTAATATAGAACAAAGTGGCTAGGAACAGACAATAATAGTGTTCTTAAAGTAGTAAATGTAGGTCTTACTTCAAATAGGCAGTGTATAGAGCATAAACTAAATGCCTATTTTATCAAAAGAGTCATTAAAGGAACTCAAATTCGAATTCTTAATCTTTCATTTCAAATTATTTCAATGGCATTTTTTTCATAAAAATTATGGTACTGTTGGGCAGCGCCTGTGGCTCAGTGGGTAGGGCACCGACCCCCATACCAAGGGTGGTGGGTTTGAACCCGGCCCCAGACAAACTGCAACAAAAAATAGCCGGGCATTCTGGCAGGTGCCTGTAATCCCAGCTACTGGGGAGGCTGAGGCAAGAGAATCACCTAAACCCAGGAGTTGAAGGTTGCTGGGAGCTGTGACACCACGGCACGTATCTACCAAGGGCGATAAACTGAAACTCTATCTCTTAAAAAAAAAAAAAGAAAAGAAAAGAAACCATGGTACTGCTACAGATTAGAATAAGTTTCAAAAAATTAAGGTAGTATTAAAACTTCGATTTTTAACAATCAAGAAAATCATTTTTTCTTTGATTTTCTGCCCATGATACTTTGTAGAAAAAAAATCTTTCAATTTGCTCATTTTACTTCAAATTATATACAGTGAAAAACATAAAAAGAGACAATTGATGAACAAGTACACTTCACAAATTACTTTCTTGTAACCAAGTCAAACATATTATTTATTATTTTAAAAATATTGGTTTAAAATGTTTCTTAAAATATAAGAGAAAAGAAGGAAGGAACACAGTAGGCGCAGAGAGAGGGAAGGAAGAATACATCTAACCAATCAGGAAAAACACAGCAAATACACTAACATGATAAAAAGCCATGCTTAGAATTTTAAAAATGGCAAGAATGTACCATATTTAGATTTTAAAGCATTTCTCAGCCTTTCAAATTTGTATCCAGAGAAATTATTTATGTACTGATCATTACTAGAATCACGAGAAAACAAACTCCTGTACTATAGTCATGATTCTCAACACTTTTAGAGTTCATAATCTTATTCAAAAAATAAAATTTTCACAACCAGAAAACAGGAGTGCTCCAAAATGTGTAGAACAGACATTAATTTTAGAAGGATTTCAGGGAATGTCAGTATTTGTGAACGCACAGGTAAGAAAGAGCAGCCCAGAAAGAAACTGTCTCTAAAACCAAGGTAGAGACTCCACTGAAGCCTAAAAGACAGGAGGAATCTGAGAGTGAAATTAGCAGTATATATAAATTAAGCAGGAAAATAACACTGCAAGCAGCAGGGGGGAATAAGGAATAAGGCAACCACAGAAGAAGAATTTTGCAAAGTTCCTAATTTGTGAAAGAAAACATGATACAATAAATAAAGTCAGGGCCCTAGGATCTAAACTCTGGATACAGTAAAGAAACTCAGGGCCCTGGGATCTAAACTTTGGAGTGATGGCAGGGTTTCTATCCAGCTCAACCACTTACTGTGTGACCATGAGCAAGTCATTTAGAACATCTAGATTTTCTTACGAACATAGATTTTCTTGTATTTAAATGGAGACTTACTATGCAGATTAAAGATATTATCACCTGCTTATAGATTCTCAATAAATGGAAGCTCTTACTCTTATTGTTGGAGTTGTTTAACCTGCTCTATATAGTAAAAACTCATCAGGCCAAACAGTATTAATCTGGACAACTCTACTCCATATTAAAAAAATTTACCTTTTAATAACTCACAGATAAAATGATGATTGCATGTCCTTTTTGTATTTCACTGGAGCACTGTTAACAGCCTCACCTCCAAATTACTTAACTCTATAAGGAGATACATTTATTTGGCTTGTCACTTAACTTTAATTAGGCCCAGATTCTGGGATGAAAAATGTTAATTTGTACATTTTTGTGTCATCAAGATGCACATAATTTGTGTCCAAAAAAAAGATAACCATAATATGATTATATGATTATATAATTATATAATATGATTATATTGTTGTGTGGGATATTAACTAGATTTGTCTCTAACTCAGAAAAAGTATTTTAGAATCACTTTCCTCTTAATCTGTATAAACTGTTATTCTAATTAATTCTCTTTGAACCAGTTTTATCATGTTGTAAGATCTTTCATTAATGAGTTAAATACATTTTTACTGTGTTTTCATTATAATCTGAGTCACGCCTTTAATTTTTTTGAAGATTATATTTTGAGAATGACTTCATTGACTGGTTGACATGGTTGGTCAACCATTTGATTCTTCTGGGGTCTCACAAGGGTTGCGCCATTGTTACATAGGTATCTATTTAGTTGAAAATGAAAAAGAAAATAAAAGACAAGCTGCAACTTATTTTCAATTAAAAGTTACCACTGGTTAAAAACAACTAAGTTTTGTCTCAAATCTACAATGCTAACCAAAAAAAGCCAGATGGAACAAAGTGACAAAGCATGGTGAAAAAGTTACAAAACAAAGTACCTCTCACTCTATTAGTCCTACCTTGGTTTGAAAGTGAATTCTGTTTCCTTCTTTCCACATCTCAGTTTGCAGAGTTTGTCCTGGATATACAGGTTTTGCAAAACGAGCCTTTAAAACAAAAAGAAGTGTGAGGTTAAAATAATTTAAAATGAAACTTTTCTACTTGTGGGTAAAAAAACTGGAAGGGAGGTAGAAAGCATAAAAGAAAGAAAACTTAGATTTAAACGTAATTAAATTTATAAAAGACCTATAAATAACATGATAAAATTAGTAGAAAAGGAATATAGCTAAGTGTAAGTAAGCTAATTCTTTGTCTTTCTAGGTTCAGAATGAATAGTGTTTTATCTTGACAAATCAAGAAATAAAACCAAAATCATATTAGGTACTTTTAAAAGTATTGGGGAACGAGGCCTAGGTTGAGTACACAGTGCAAAATAATTCCACTTTTTATTTCTATATTATTTGTTCTGTGCACATATTATTGGATAAAAAGAGTGGTAATAAAATGAAAAGTATTAGAATAATCTGCATTAACAAGGGCAATCAGAAAATGCATTTTTGCCAGGCACAGGGGCTCATGCCTGTACCCCTAACAACTTAGGAGGCTGAGGCAGGAGGATCACTTGAGCCCAGGATTTCAAAGCTACAGTGAACTGTGATCACACTGCTGCACTCCAACCTGAACAGAACTCATTTAAAAATAAATAAATAGGGTGGCGCCTGTGGCTTGGCGAGTAGGGCACTGGCCCTATATGCAGAGAGTGGTGGGTTCAAACCTGTCCCTGGCCAAACTGCAACAAGAAAATAGCTGAGCATCCTGGCGCCTATAGTCCCAGCTACTTGGGAGGCTGAGGCAAGAGAATCACCTAAGCCCAAGAGCTGGAGGTTGCTGTGAACTGTGACGCCACAGCACTCTACCAAGGGTGACAAAGTGAGATTCTGTCTCTAAAAAAAAAATAATAATAATAATAATAAAATAAATAAATAAAAATAAAATGCATTTGCACTGCTGCATAAAACATAAACTATTGAAAGTTTTTGGAACTATCTGACATTGCTTTGAACTCTTTTTTAAAAATATACATCTTTTGACTTACATTAACGTGGGCATAGATATATGTATATTTCCTTGTTATTTATAATGGACAAAAACTTAAAATTAACCTGTAAGTACAAAAATTAAAATGCTACAGGTGTATGTTTATTAGAGTTCAAATATAGCCACTTAACATTTTCAATTAAATTAAGACAAATTATAAGACAGTAAAAAAAGTAAATCTTGATCTTTTAAGGCACATGTACTGATTTGATATACATACGCACCTAATTAATTTATAAAACAATCCAATTAATCTGTTACAATCATAAAATTTTATGATATTCTTCATGGGGCACATGTAACAGCTATTCATAGCTACAAAAGAAAACGTGCTGTTGACTAAGCCATTGAAATAAAAATGCATATTGTTGTAGTACAGTCC
Organism: Loris lydekkerianus; assembly: GCA_963574355.1. Taxonomy (NCBI): domain Eukaryota; kingdom Metazoa; phylum Chordata; class Mammalia; order Primates; family Lorisidae; genus Loris; species Loris lydekkerianus. The sequence continues at coordinate 17,730 of CAUYPK010048133.1, forward strand.
CTATTTTAAAATTAAGTTACTAAAATTCCTTTTCTTCTCTGCAGATAGAAAAAGGAACTAATATTCAATATACCTTAATTGCCTTGAATCTTGATACATCATTATCTGCAAACTGCTGTAAAACATGCCTGGCAGAAAATCCAAATGTACATAATCCATGTAATATCGGCTTGTTAAAACCTAAAAAAATAAAGTGGGGGAAGAGCAAGAGTGTGAGAGAGAGAGCTAAGAGAATGCCATTAAATATAGACACATTTCATTTTTCTCTCTTTTTTTAATATTTTAAATTGTTTTGTACATTTCATTTTTAAAATCCAAGTATAGTTAATTCAATGTCCTAAAAATACATCTTTAAACTGCACTGGCATGAATCATAGCATCTATTTTGAGAAACACAGAAAATATTTCATAAATAATATTTCCTAGGAGAAAATTATGAAAGAAAAAATAAAGTAAGAAAAGAATGAGAAAGATCTAGGAACACAAAGAATTATTTTGCTTAGCTTTGGATGTGACCATGAAATCGTCTATAGTGATTTCATTATCTATGGAGGTATATAATCCTTCCCTAACCTTTAGATTCCTTACTGGGTCTCGAGTCCTTGTCCTTTGTGATAACTGAGACACCCGCTCCCAGGGTTCTGTCCTAGACTTTGCACTAGCAGGAGCTTCCCTGAATCATGATCTGAATTTCAAGTGTACCATTTTCTGATCACTATCTCCTACCTTTCCATATGATGGTATAAAAGTAATAAGGAGAGAGCTGCTTCTAAGATGTTACTCAAACTACCAGTCATAAGTAGCAGTGTCATTTGTTATTCAGGTAAGTATCTAATAGACAATATTTTTCATTAATACATATTATTAGCAACTCACCTGCTAGGCTAGCAAAGTTAGGATCAATGTGCAAGGGATTCCAGTCTCCACTGAGGCGGTACAACGCAGCCTGAGAAAGCATTACAAATATAACTAGTACTCAGTGTTTTCTTAGAATACATTAAATGAAAAATAAGAAATATGGCTGGTTATTAAATAAGAAGTTATCATAATGTTCCTAATTGAGGTTTTGATTTAAAAAATAATTTCTAACAATAAAGATTACCTCTATTGAAATGTTTTTTATAACACCTGCTACTGAAATCAGTGGGGGGGGAAATTGTCAAATAATAGGAAAAGAAGTCAAGAATTATATCTAAGTATAACACTGTTACTACTGCCTAAGGAGAAATTCATAAAAAGGAATCCATCAATCTGCTCTCACTAAAACACAATGAAGATAAGGTAAATGATTATAGCCTCTTCTAACCAAGCAAAATTTATGCCACCTTTCTTAATGGGGTGTTTTAAATTGAAGTCTGTAATACACACTACTAGACATAAACATCAAAGGCGTCTTCGATTCTCCTAGTACACTAAATCCTGAACATTAGTGCACCCTGCAAGAAAACAGACTGCTAGCTTGCTGTTAGGATCAAATTTCTGCTTAGTCCAAATTTTTACATCACTAGTTTAAAATAAGGTAGGATTAGCAGAAAGACCTGGATAACAACAGGGGAAAGGTGACCATACTTTTTGGCATTAAAACTGTGCATTATTTAAGCTAGAGCGTACTCTTCAGTACCAAAGAGAGAAAGTCACAAAATAACTAATAGTTAAATATTCACTTAATGTATCTGCATATTAATTTGACCCTTATGGGTCTGCCTCCAAGACTTTGTCCTTTTCTCATCAATTGCTATGCTAAACTTTCCAAGACTATTGAAATGTTATGTAAAGACTAACCATGTCTGGAGCCAAGAGTATCAGCTGTCTTCTCCTTCAGATTATGAGACCAAAAGATGTATAAGAGTTTCTTTTCTTTTAAAAACTGAGAATTATGTACTGTGATCACTTAGTAGAAGAATTATAAAAAATAATGAAAATATTCTAGTGAAATGAAATTAAATGCTGGGACCCAGGCCACAGTAGCTCATGCCTTTAATCCCAGCACTCCTCCTCTGGGAGGCCGAGGCAGGTGGATTGCCTGAGCTCAAAGGTTCAAGACCAGCCTGAGCAAGAGCGAGACCTTGTCTCTAAAAATAGCTGGGAGTTGTGGCAGGCGCCCATATCTCAGCTACTTGGGAGAATAAGGCAAGAGAATCACTGGCGCCCAAGAGTTTGAGGTTGCTATTAGCTATGATACCACTGCACTCTACCAAGGGCAACAAAGTGAGACTCTGTCTCAAAAAAATGAATGAATGAATGCTCAGACCCCTTCAAGATAAAAAGGTGAATGCTTGTGTCACTTTGATTCTTCAATGACTTGCCATGGGTTCTTTAAAGGTCCCAAAAGTCTAAATGAAAATTAGGGAAAAAGAACATTCTTAAAGAGGTAGGACTTGGTATATGCAACAGCAGAAACGCAATCAGTCTCTGCATTTAAATATAGAGCTAAACAGCAGTTCACGACCCCAGCAGATACTTTCCAGTAGGTATATGCAGGTGACCCAGATGATCCTATCAGCATCCATGATCTTCTCACAGTTTATGGGCCCACAAATGGACGTCCTCGGGCTACTGGTCTCCCAGTAGAAGAATTGTTTTTGAGCCTCTATCTGTCTTTCACTTCAGCACAGCAGTAATTTTAGTAATTATATTTGAATGGAGAACAGAATATTTAATAGTAACTAAGCTATTACTTAAAATAACAGAAATCCTAATTGATAGAAAAATAGTACAGGGTATGTGCCTGGGGGGGTGTAATCCTTCCCTCAAGCACATAGCCTGCCACCTGACATCTGCTTGTTGTTTGCTCTTTCTAAATCACTGCACTGGAGCCTTTTCTTTCTTTTTTTTTTTTTTTTTTTTAATTTTTTTTTTTTAATTATTAATTTTATTTGTTTAAAAAGTTTTTAAAAAAAAAAAAATCAAAACAACAAAAAAAAAAAAAAAACAAAAAACACACAGCCGAGGGTATGTAACCCGGAATATAAAAATTGTTCTAACCTCCAAAAAAAAAAAAAACGATACCATTAAGAACTCTGAAAAAAAAAAAAAAATAGCC
>CAUYPK010048134.1:0-19977 GCA_963574355.1 Loris lydekkerianus
TGGAATCAGAAAAAACCCTGAATAGCCAAGACATTACTCAAAAATAAAAATAAAGCAGGAGGAATCACGCTACCAAATCTCAGACTATACTACAAATGAATAGTGATCAAAACAGCATGGTATTGGCACAAAAACAGAGAAATAGATGTCTGGAACAGAATAGAGAACCAAGAGATGAACCCAGCTACTTACCATTATTTAATCTTTGACAAGCCAATTAAAAATACTCAGTGGGGAAAAGATTCCCTATTTAAGAAATGGTGCTGGGTGAACTGGCTGGCAACCTGCAGAAGACTGAAACTGGACCCACACCTTTCACCATTAACTAAGATAGACTCTCACTGGATTAAAGATTTAAACTTAAGACATGAAACTATAAAAATACCAGAAAAGAGTGCAGGGAAAATCCTTGAAGAAATCAGTCTGGGCGAGTATTTTATGAGGAGGACCCCCAGGCAATTGAAGCAGCTTCAAAAATACACTACTGGGACCTGATCAAACTAAAAAGCTACTGCACAACCAAGAACACAGTAAGTAACGAAAGCAGACAGCCCTCAGAATGGGAGAAGATATTTGCAGGTTATGTCTCCGACAAAGGTTTAATAACCAGAATTCACAGAGAACTCAAATGTATAAGCAAGAAAAGAAAAAGTGACCCCATCGCTGGCTGGACAAGGGACTTGAAGAGAAACATCTTTGAAGAAAACAGGCTCATGGCCTATAGACATAGGAAGAAATGCTCATCATCTTTAATCATCAGAGAAATGCAAATCAAAACTACCCTTAGGTACCATCTAACTCCAGTAAGATTAGCCCATATCACAAAATACCAAGACTAGAGATGTTGGCTTAGATGTGGAGAAGAAGGATTACTTCTACACTGCTGGTGGAAATGCAAATTAATACATTTCTTTTGGAAAGATGTATGGAGAACACTTAGAGATTTAAAAATTGATCTTCCATTCAATCCTATAATTCCTCTACTAGGTATATATCCAGAAGACCAAAAATCACATTATAACAAAGATATTTGTATCAGAATGTTATTGCAGCCCAATTCATAATCCCAGCTAAGTCATGGAAAAAGCCCAAGTGCCCATTGATCCATGAATGGATTAATAGACTGTGGTATATGTACAGCATGGAATATTATGCAGACTTAAAAAAGATGGAGACTTTACCTCGTTCATGTTTACTTGGATGGAGCTGGAACATATTCTTCTTAGTAAAGTATCTCAAGAATGGAAGAAAAAGTATCCAATGTACTCAGCCCTACTATGTTCTGATCATGAAGGGATGCTAGATATTATCAAAAGCTTTTTCTGCATCAATTGAGAGAATCATATGGTCTTTGTTTTTTAATTTGTTTATGTGCTGAATTTTACTTATAGATTTACGTATATTGAACCAGCCTGTGATAAAACTGACTTGGTCATGATGTATAATTTGTTTGATGTGTTGCTGGATTCTGTTTGTTAGGATCTTGTTGAATATTTTTGCATGTATATTCATTAGTGATATTAGTCTATAATTTTCTTTTCTTGTTGGTTCTTTTCCTGGTTTGGGGATCAGGGTGATATTTGCTTCATAGAATGTGTTGGGTAGTCTTCCTTCATTTTCTACATTTTGGAACAGGTTGAATAATATAGGTACTAGTTCCTCTTTAAAGGTTTGGTAGAACTCTGATGTGAAGCCATCTGGTCCCGGACTTTTCTTTTTAGGGAGATTTTGTATGGTTGATGCTATTTCAGAACTTGATATTGGCCTGTTCAACATTTCCACTTGATTCTGGCTAAGTCTTGGAAGGTGACGTGCTTCCAAGTATTGGTCAATTTCCTTCAGATTTTCATATTTCTGATAATAAAGTTTTTTGTAATATTCATTAAGGATTTTTTGTTGTTGTTGTTGAGACAGAGTCCCACCCTATACCCCTGAGCAGAGTGCAGTGGGCGTGGTAGCTCACCACAACCTCAGACTTGGGCTGTGGGCACCCCTCTGCCTCAGCTTCCCAAGTAACTGGGACTAAAAAGGGGCCCGTCACAACACCCAGGTGTTACTCTTTTTATTTTTGAGACAGATTCTCACTCTGTCAACCTCGGTAGAGTGCCAGGGTATCACAGCTCACAGAAACCTCCAACTCTTGGGCTTAAGCGATTCTCTTGTCTCAGTCTCCCAAGTAGCTGGGAATACAGGCTCCCACTACAACACCTAGCTATTCTTTATTGGAGTTGCCATTGCTGTTTTAGCTGCCCAGGGTCGTGTTCCAACCTGCCATCCTGGCTATATGGGGCTGGCGCCCTACCCACTGAGCCACAGGCGTTGACCCCAGCAGTTATTTATTTTGTTTATTTATTTATTGCAGTTTTTATCCAGGGCTGGGTTTGAACCCGCCACCTCCAGCGTATGGGGCCAGTGCCCTACTCCTTTGAGCCACAGGCGCTGCCCCCATCAGTTATTTTTAAAGACATCAGCTCACTTTTGCTCAGGCTGATCTTGAACTGGTGAGCTCAGGCAATCCACCCGCCTCAGCCTCCCACAGTGCTAGGATTACAGGCGTGAGCCACTGTGCCTCACCCCGCCCTAATTTTTCTACTTTTGGCAGAGATGGCATCTCATTTTGCTCAGGCTCCTCTGAACTCCTGAGCTCAAGGGATCCTCCGCCCTCAGCCTCCCAGAGTGCTAGGATTACAGGCGTGAAACACCCTGCCAACTTGTAGTAAAAAAAACATATTTGTGGAGAGTGCTGTTGTTGCAGCTGTTAGAAAGCCCCCAGGCAAAACTAAAAACAACTGCATCCAAACCCCCCCTCCCCAGCAATTCCAATTGTGTGGACTCTTTAAAACATTTTAAAAAGCAAATAAGCAACAATAGTAAAAACACAAGCAGAATCTGTTGCTGCCTCCACAGACTATATGAATTTAAACGTAAATTATCTGGAGAGAAGAGACAAGAAATGGAGAAGTTGGGACAGGGAAAAAAAAAAAAAACTAGATAAGGCAGTAATTCTTAGCATTTGCACATATCTTTTGATCTTTTTGTACAGTATAATCAAAGGCAAAAGTGCTTAGCTTTCTTTCATTTAGGGATGGGCAATCTTGATTATTCTGTAAATACACCTGGCCACAAAAGAGCCCAGATAGTAACCTACGGAAAAGATGTAGATGGCTTGGCACCATACCGCAGTGGTTATGGCATTGGCCACATACACTGAGGCTGGCGAGTTCGAACCCGGCCTGGGCCTGCCAAACAACAACAACTCCTACAACAAAAAAATAGCCAGGTGTGTTGTGGCGGGTGCCTGTAGTCTCAGCTACTTGGGAGCCTGAGGCAAGAGAATTGCTTAAGCTCAAGAATTGCTGTGAGCTGTGACACCACTGCACTCTACCAAGGGCAACATAGTGAGAGTCTGTCAAAAAAAAAAAAAGAAAAAAAGAAAAGATCTGGGTGTAGCAAAGTTTATTATTTATAAACATTTGCCAGTGGAAATTAAGGTTTGCTATTATTTATAACTGGGCATTTTAAGCTTGTTAACATTGAATCACCATTATTTTGGGCGGCGCTTGTGGTTCAGTGAGTGGGGCACCCACCCATATACTGAGGGTGGCTGGTTCAAACCCCGCCCAGCCAAACTGCAACAAAAAATAGCTGGGTGTTGTGGCGGGTGCCTGTGGTCCCAGCTACTAGGGAGGCTGAGGCAAGAGAATCTCCTAAACCCAAGAGCTGGAAGTTGCTGTGAGCTGTGACGCCATGGCACTCTACCGAGGGCAACGAAGTGAAACTCTGTCTCTAAGAAAAAAGAAAAAAGGAATCACCATGATTTTTGTATGTCTGATATTTTGGATTATGATAGTTTTGTTTTATTTTCAATTAATGGTTATGTTGCATGTGGACAGGTAAGTAGTGCATAATCTGTTGGCCTGTATTTTGTTTTCTGTCATAAAGAAATTTTCTGTATGACACATTTTTCTTCCGTAGGAATACTCTGGGAATTTAATAAATTGGAACTTTACCTTAATTTTTTTTTGAGATAGTCTCACTTTGTTGCCTTTGGTAGCGTGCTGTGGTGTCATAGCTCATAGCAACCTCAAACTCTTGGGCTCAAGTGATTCTGTTGCTTTAGCCTCCCAACTAGCTGGGACTAGAGGCTCACACCACAGTTTCTGGCTATTTTTAGATATGAGTCTCACTCTTGAACCTGTGAGCTCAGGTAGTCCACCTGCCTCAACTTCCCAGAGTGCTAGGATTACAGGGGTGAGCCATTGCACCTGGCCTTAATATTTTTTTATCTTGTGTTTTGTGGAATGTGTTGGTTCAGTGTATTATTGGGCTTTGAGTTCAACACAGGGCATAAAAAATATTAATAATCAATTCACATGTCCAATTTGCTGACTCCCAGATTATTGTCTAGATTTATAATTGTATTATCTAAGCTAAGATGTTAAAAAATTAGATGAGTTCAAACTGCTAAAATCATAGATGTAGTTTTTTTTTTTTTTTTAACATGTTAATAACATGGACCTGTTAAGCCCAAGCTATTTACTTATTTATTTTTTTAAGCCCAGGCTATTTAAAATCAGAAAATGCCGACTCATCTAACAATGCAGAACTACTAGAGTGTGAATTGTTTTTGTATTTGTGTGTGGTGAAGGTGAGGAAGTTGCCATAGTCTAAGTGATAATTACATTTTTAAGAATTTCCTTCCTGGCAGTTCTGCAATTTTGACTAGATTAAGACAGTTAAAAAAAATTAAGTTAGAGTCGTTTCTAGTGTATTGTATCAGAAACATTTACCCACATCTCTCAATTTGAATTCTAAGATAAAATGTGGCCCTATAATGTGGAAAGAATTACAATTAAGTGAGAAACAAAGGAACTTCTTTTAATGTGGCTGAGCACCTGTGGCTAGGGTGTCAGGCACGTACATTGGAGGTAGCGGGTTCAAATCCAGCCCAGGCCTGCCAAACAACAATGACACTATAACCAAAAAATAGCCCGGTGTTGTGGCGGGCGCCTGTAGTTAGTCCCAGCTACTAGGGAGGCTGAGTCAAGAAGGACATTTAATGTGTGGGAAGCTCTTTTAAAAGGGCTATATAGTTTTCCTAGGAAGTATGAGTAAGGTGAGTTAAAAGATTTTCTGACATCATAGAAAGTCAAGAATGTATTTTTAAATTAAAAACCCTCCAAATTGGGGGCGGCGCCTATGGCTCAAAGGAGTAGGGCACCTGCGCCATATGCCAGAGGTGGCGGGTTCAGACCTGGCCCTGGCCAAAAAAGAAAAAAAAAACCCAAATTGGCTTGGTGCCTGTACTACAGTGGTTATGGCACCAGCCACGTACACTGAGGCTGGCAGGTTCAAACTCGGCCAGAGCCCCCTAAACAACAACTGCAACAGAAAAATAGCTGGGTGTTGTGGTGGTAGGTGCCTGTAGTCCCAGCCACTTGGGAGGCTGAGGCAAGAGAATCATTCGCTTAAGCCCCAGAGTTGGAGGTTGCTGTGAGCTGTGACACACTGGCACTCTACAGAGGATGACATAGTGTGACTGTCTCAAAAAACAAAACAAAACAAAAACCTCCAAAATTATTTTTCTAAAGGACTTGTTCATATATCACTATTCTTCTGAAACCTTACTTCTGGTTCATATTGCCAGTGAGACAAAATATTAAAAAGTTATTGGACTGGGAATCAGAGGATTTTTAATGGTTTCATTTATAAATTATAATTAATGTCCAGTTATCTTACTTCCTGGGGATTTTTATTTTATTTTATTTTTTTTTGTAGAGATAGTCTCACTGTACCACCCTCGGGTAGAGTGCCATGTCATCACACGGCTCACAGCAACCTCTAACTCTTGGGCTTACATGATTCTCTTGCCTCAGCCTCCCAAGCAGCTGGGACTACAGGGGCCCACCACAACACCTGGCTATTTTTTGTTGCAGTTTGGCTGGGGCTGGGTTTGAACCCGCCACCCTCGGCATATGGGGCTGGCGCCCTACTCACTGAGCCACAGGCACCGCCCTTATGGGGATATTTTTGAAGGTCAGACATACATGACAAAAATCACTTTGTAAGTGGCAGAGTTATCCACCTATCTAAAGCATTATTTGCCTGCATATGTGACATTTACATAAGGCACTTCATATATTAGAAGTATGGTAACCTGATGTGATATGTACTTTTTGATTAGGAGTTTTGATGAACAAAAGTCAAGTGAAACAATATACTTTTGAAGTGTGGTGACGATGATCTGATATATCTTGTGACTGGGAAGTTTGATGAAAAAATAGTCGAAAGAGGGACTTCTTTGTTTTCGTGATAGGGCTTGGTGGCTTTTTCTAGGTTGAAGGAAACTTGGCTCTTTTCCTGACTATGACTTTGCATTTTGCTGCATTAAAGATCTTGAGACTGCAGTATACTTCTATGATTGGGCTTTTAATTTGGCTTTGACTTGTTTCAATCCCACATCTATAAGTGTAAGAGAGATCATTAGTCTAATTTTTTAAGGTTCTAAAATGGACCTTAACTTGGCTTCATGAACAATGAGACTACGTTGAATATAAAACCTGAGTCCTCTGAGAGATACATTACAGATAGGTTATGTGTGTGTACGCACTGGTTTTTGAGCCAAATAAATAGAGTTTAGATGCCTTCTGGGGAAGTGATTCTTGGCTATTAGAGCATCTGACTCTGGAGATTAACTTCAAGTTAGATTGACATATGGAACATTTAAGTAAAAAGTCTTCTAGAAATAAAACTTGGGATAAGTGAAAGTAAAAGGCAAAGGCTCTATGCCTGTGGCTCAAGTGGCTAAGGCGCTAGCCACATACACCTGAGCTGGCGGGTTCGAATACAGCCTGGGCCCGCCAAACAACAATGATGGCTACAACAAAAAATAGCCAGGTGTTATGGGGGGTGCCTGTAGTCCCAGCTACTTGGGAGGCAGAGGCAGGAGAATCCCTTGAGCCCAGGAATTGGAGGTTGCTGTGAGCTGTAATGCCATGGCAATCTACCCAGGGCCATAGCTTGAGACTCTTGTCTCAAAAAAAAAGAAAGAAAGTAAAAGGCAAAGAAATATATAATGTATTGGGGGTTGATCATGACTGCTTAATACGTGTATAATTAGCTGATAGCTCATATAACACGTTTACTAAGATTTTATCTTGGATTACTCCCAGAAAGTAATAATGGATGTATATTTAGTTTTCTGTTATAAGTTATACAAAACTTTAGCAAATAGAGAACAATAAAAATGTATAAAATTCCTTTAGTTTCCAGATTTTTTTCTTTCTTTCTTTTTTTTTTTTTTTTTTAAAGACAGAGTCTCACTTTGTTGCCCTTGGTAGAGTGCTATGGTGTCATAGCTCACAGCAGCCTCCAACTCCTGGGCTTAGGTGATTCTCTTGCCTCCGCCTCCAAGTAGCTGAGACTACAGGTGCCTGCCACAATGCCTGAGTGTTTTTTTTTTTATTGCAGCTTGGCTGGGGCTGGGTTTGAACCCGCCACCCTCCGTATACAAAGCCGGTACCCACTGAGCCACATGCGCCGCCCCTTCTTCTTTTTTTCTTTTTTTGAGACAGTCTCACTATGTGTCTCTTGGTAGAGTGCTGTGGCATCATAGATCACAGCAACCTTCAACTCTTGGTCTTAAGCAATTCTCTTGCCTTAGCCTCCCAAGTAGCTGGGACTATAGGCACCCGCCACAACACCCTGCTATTTTTTTGTTGCAGTTGTCCTTGTTGTTTAGCAGGCCTAGGCTGGCACACCTGCCAGCCACTGTGTATGTGTCTGGTGCCTTAGTCACTGAGCTATGGGCACCAAGCCCAGATTTCTTTCAAATGAAAAGTAGAAGAGAGCTGGGCAGTGCTGGGGCTCAGTGGGTAGGGCGCTGTCCCCATATAGCAAGGGTGGTGGGTTTGAACCCGGCCCCAGCCAAACTGCAACAAAAAAAATAGCCAGGCATTGTGGCATGTGCCTGTAGTCCCAACTACCTGGGAGGCAGAGGCAAGAGAATTGTCTAAGCCCAGGAGTTGGAGGTTGCTGTGAACTGTGATGCCACAGTACTATTGAGGGCAATAAAGTAAGAATCTGTCTCTTAAAAAAAAAAAGTAGGGTGGCCCTGTGGCTCAAAGGAGTAGGGCGCTGACCCCATATGCTGGAGGTGGCAGGTTCAAACCCAGCCCCAGCCAAAAAAACTGCAAAAAAAGGTAGAAGAATTTTTTATTTTTATGAAAAAGACGTTTAAAAAACAAAAATATGGATATGTAATGAATATGTAATTTTAAGAAGTAACGAGTTTTTTTTTTTTTTTTTAATTTGAGAGTAGAGGGAAACAAAGAGCCAGAATGCAGTAGTTTTACTGTTTTTTTTTTGCATTTTTGGCCGGGGCTGGGTTTGAACCCCGCACCTCCAGCATATGGGGCTGACACACTATGTCTTTGAGCCACAGGCACCGCCCAGTCTTTTTACTTATTTATCTATAAAAGGGAGAAAGGCCAGTAAGGCCTTAATAATACTCAGCTGAGAGCAGTATACTTGTATTTGTTAGACCGTTCAGGCTTTTACAGAATTAAGGTATAAAAATCCTGGAAAGTCGTGATTTTTCTCAGAATGAGAATACCTGATGAAAGCAATATTTCCATAATGGCAGTTTCTTGATTTTGAGTTCTTATTGTTTAGTCATTTTACTTCAAACTTTTAAAAATCAGAGGTGCAATTTCTTTTATTTCATTTTTTTTTTTTGGTTGCAGTTTGGCCGGAACTGGGTTTGAACTCGCCACCCTCAGTATATGAGGCCAGCGCCCTACTCACTGAGCCACAGGTGCCTTTATTTATTTATTTATTTATTTGCAATTTCTTTTAGAATGAATAAAAAAGGAATACATTCACCCCTCAATATCTGTAGGACATTGGTTCTAGTATCTCCTGTGAATAATAAAATCTCAGGATGCTCAATCGCCTTATATTAAAATGGCATGGTATTTGCATCATATATTCTTTAAATCATCTGTAGATAACTTAGAGTACCTAATATAATGTAAATGCTATGTAAATAGTTGTATTGTTTTTTCTTTTTTGAGATAAGAGTCTCACTTTGTCACCTTTGGTTGAGGTGTCATGGTGTCATAGCTCACAGCTACCTAAATCTAGGGCACAAGCAATACTCTTGCCTCAGCCTCCCTGGTAGCTGGTAGCTGGGATTACAGGTGTCTACCACAATACCTGGCTATTTTTTAGAGGTGGGGTCTCACTCTTGCTCAGGCTGGTCTTGAACTCCTGAGCTCAGGCAGTCCATGAGCCTTGACCTCCCAGAGTGCTGGGATTACAGGTGTGAGCCCCTGACACCGGCCTATAGTTGTTGTACTGTATTATTGAGGGAAAAATACAAGAAAAAAAGAATCTCTGTTTTTTTTCAGTACAGATGCGGTTTTTTTCTTGCCTTTCTTTCTTTCTTTCTTTTTCTTTCTTTCTGATATTTTTGCACTGAGGTTGGTTGCATCAATGGATCCTGAATGTGGAACCCACAGATACGGAGGGTTGACTGTACTTTTATCTTTAAATATGACAGTAGTTGGTTTTTGTTTCCTAATTCTAGGGTTCTTACATCATAGAAGGAACCTTGTGAGGTAATTGTGAATTGACTCATTTCTGTTGCAAAATTTATTTTCTAGATCAAAAGGTTAACTTGATGTCTGTAGCAGTATTATTGCCTCTTTTTGGTCATGATAAAGTGAGATCTTTCATCTTTTTCCAGATACCTATCTTTAGTGAAAAATTTCAGTGTTTTCTCACTCCAGGAGAATATGATAGCCTGCTTACTATGGATAGTTATCTTTGCATTCACTTTCATGATGGATATAACCAAGAAGCAGGACAGTTTATACTTCTTTATAAAGTCGTTTATACCCTTATATTAATTTAAAATTGAAAAAAAATAATACCCGCCAAGAGTATATAAGAGTTTCTCTTTCTGCTTATCCTCACCAGCAATCGTTATTCCTTTTTTTTTTTTTTAGACAGTCTTACTTTGTCCCCCTAGGTAGAGGACCCTGGTGTCATAGTTCATAGCAGCCTCAAACTCCTGGGCTAAAGCTATCGTCCTGCCTCAGTCTCCCAAGTAGATGGGACTGCAGGAGCCTGCCACAGTGCCCACCTAATTTTTAGAGATGAGGTCTTGCTCTTGTGCAGGCTGGTCTGGAACTCATCAGCTCAAGCAATCCACCTGCCTTGGCCTCTGAGTGTGTAGGATTACAGGTGTGAGCCGCCAGGCCTTGTTTACTGTTTTTTTTTTTTTTTGAGAAGAGTCTGATTTTGTTGCCCTCAATAGAGTACCATGGCGTCATAGCTCATAGCAACCTCAAACTCATGTGCTCAAGTGATTATTTTGCCTCAGTCTCCTGAGTAGCTAGGACTACAGGCATGTGCTACAATGCCCAGCAATTTTTTTTTTTTTTTTGAGATAGTCTCACACTGTTGCCCTAGGTAGAGTGCTGTGGCACCATAGCTCACAGCAACCTCCAGCTCTTGGGCTTAGGCGATTGTCTTGGCTCAGCCTCCTGAGTAGCTAGGACTACAGGTGTCCGCCACAATGCCTGGCTATTTTTTTGTTGCAGTTTGGCCGGGGCTGGGTTCAAACCTGCCACCCTCAGTATATGGGGCTGGCGCTCTACCCACTGAGCCCCAGGCACCACCCCCGACACAGCAATTTTTTTTAAGAGATGAGGTTTCACTCTGGCTCAGGCTGGTCTTGAACCCACTCAGGCAATCCACCTGCCTTGGCCTCTCAAGTGCTAGTATTACAGACGTGTGCCACTGCACCCAGCCTGTTACTGCTTTTTTTTTTTTTTTTTTTTTGATAAAACCACTTTAAATGTTTTAAAAATTACTTCTGTTGTATGCTTCAGGTATTTTCCCAGTATAATATTAATATTTATTTATAGTGACTTTGCTGGGTGTGTTGGCTATAATCCTGGCACTTTGGGAGGCAAGAGGTTGATTGCTTGATTGCTTGAGGCCAGGAGTTCAAGACCACCCCAAACCAAAACAAAATAAAACAAAATTGGGCATGGTGATGCTTGCTTCTAGTCTTATCAGGAGGCCAAAGTAGGAGGATTGCCTGAACCTGGAAGTAGTTCTAGTACTTCTAGCCTCCTGGGGGCTATGATTAAACCGTGGCATTCCAATCTGGGTAGCAGAGCCAGACCCTGTTACAAAAAAGAAAAAGAAAAATTGGCTTGGTGCCCGTATCACAGTGATTTTGGAGCTGGCTACATGCATCGAGGCTGACGGGTTCGAACCCACCCTGGGCCAGCTAAACAACGATGACAACTGCAACAAAAAAACAGCCAGGCATTGTGGCAGGCTCTTGTAGTCCCAGCTACTTGAGAGGCTGAGGCAAGAGAATTGCTTAAGCCCAAGAGTTGGAGGGTACCGTGACCGCTGTGTAGGGGTGCCAAGCCAATGTGTGTGCCCATCTTATTTCACTTAATATAGTGTCCTCTAGTTCCATTCGTGTTGGTGCCAGTGGCAGGATTTCATTATTTTTTACGACTTAATAGTTTTCTATTATGTATATAGAATACATTTTCTTTATCCATTTATTTATTTATTTATAGATAGTTTTACTGTATTGCCTTCGGTACAGTGCTATGGCGTCACAGCTCACAGCAGCCTCAAACTCTTGGGCTTAAGTATTCTCTTGCCTCAGCCTCCCAAGTAGCTGGGACTATAGGCACCTTCCACAACACCTGACCATTTTTTGGTTGTAGTTGGCCCGGGCTGGATTCAAACCCGCCAGCTCCGGTGAATGTGGCTACTAGCACCCTAGCTGCTGAGCTACAGGCACCGGAGCCTTATTCATTTATCTTTTAATGTAAACGTTATACCTTGGCTATTGTGTATAGTGTTGTGACAAACATAGGAGTACAGATATCTCTTTGACATACTGATGTTTATTTCTTTTGAATATGCCCAGTACTGGGACTGCTGGATCTAGAGCCTTCTTTATGCTCCTCTTCCAGTGTTGAAATCTTTCTGATCAGCATCCCTTTCCTTGTTGATGGTTGCTATTTTGTACCTCTCCTGTATTATCAAATTCTCCCTACTGGTTTTCCCTCTTCTCCATCTTGGCATGTAAATATGTTTAGGTCTTTCGCATCTTGAAAAAATCCGTCTTAACACTAACATCTATATTCTAATTAGAGCTCTACCCCTTTCTTTTCACGGCCAAGCTCTTCAGAAAGTACTATACATATATACTTGTCATTTCAGTATTCTCTCCTAAGCTGTAAATCTTTGTATCTGATGGACAACTGAACATTTCCTAATTGGATAGTCCATAAATCATCTGAATTTGGTGTGTTGAAAAGAGAACTTAGGCCCTGACACCCAGCACTTACTTCCCCTTTACCCATCTCCTCTGTTTCTTCATATTTCTCCACATCTTAGTATCTATCCAAGCCAAAAATTAGAAGGCATTGATAAATACTTTTCCTTTATATCAAGGGTAGTTTATCTCTTATATATCTTCTTTACTTTTTTTTTTAAGAGACAGAGTCTCATTTTATTGCCCTCGGTAGAGGGCTGAGGCGTTATAGCTCACAGCAACTTCCAACTCCTGGGCTTAGGTGATTCTCTTGCCTCAGCCTCCCGAGTAGCTGGGACTACAGGCACCTTCCACAACACCCAGCTATTTTTTGTTGCAGTTTGGCCGGGGCCGGGTTTGAACCCACCACTGTTGGTATATAGGGCCAGCGTGCTACCTGCTGAGCCATAGGTGCCACCCTCTTCTTTACATCTTTGTCCATCAGCACCACTACTGCTTTAGTTCAGGCTGTAATCATGTCTCATCAAGAATGCTGAGAGGTATCTTTTATTTCTAGTCTTATGATACATGTTCCATACAGAATGAAAGGGATTTTTCTAAAGCCATTTATAGACTCTGAGGTGGCTCCATATTGACATAATTAATGTCTAAATTCTTTTTTTTTTTTGAGGCAGTCATCCTGGGAAGAACACAGTGGGCTCAACTCCTGGGCTGAAGGCATCCTCCTGCATCAGCCTCCCAACTAGCTGGGACTACAGGTATGTACTAATGTGCTTGGCTAATTTTTCTATTTTTGGTGGAGATGTGGTCTCAAACTCTTAAGTCATGCCATCCTCATGTTTTGGCCTCCCAGAATGCTAGGATTACAGCATTGAGCCACTGCACCCAGTCCAGAATCCCTAATTTCTTTTCTTTCTTTTTTTTTTTTTTTTGAGACAGAGCATCAAGCTGTTGGCCTAGGTAGAGTGCTGTGGCGTCACAGCTCACAGGAACCTCCCAACTCCTGAGCTTAAGCAATTCTCTTGCCTTAAGCCTCCCAAGCAGCTGGGACTACTGGCGCCTGCCACAGCACCCAGCTATTTTTTGGCTGTAGTTGTCCTTGTTGTTTGGCAGGTCCGGTCTGGATTAGAACCCTCCAGCTCTGATGTATGTGGCTGGCACCTTAGCCGCTTGAGCTACAGGGGCCGAGCCATAGAATCCCTATTTCTAGCTACTTGGGAGGCTGAGGCAAGAGAATTGCCTAAGCCCAGGAGTTGGAGGTTGCTATGAGCTGCGTGATGCCACAGCCAAGGGTGATAGAGTGAGACTCTTGTCTCTACAAAAAAACCCCCCCAAAACAGAATCCTTGTATATAATAGCAGGCTGTTCTTGTATTTTGAAATTCATACCCAAAGCTTCTTTCACCACCCTTTCTCACTCTTCCCCTACTTTTCATGAAATTCTTAGAAGGTAAGTTTTCTGTCTGTTGTGCATTCTACTTTCTCTATCTTTTGAAATTCCAGTTCCACTTTATCTAGATACTTTGAATTGCTCTGTGAAGGCTCAGTTCACTTTTCATGAGCTGAAGAAAATAAAGTAATTTTTATCAGTTTCATTTTGTTTCTTTAAGAAGTGAATGAGTTCAATTTGTTGACTCCCTAGGTGACAGTCTTTTTAATATTTAGCTTATCTGTGAGTATTTTATTCCACTCAACTAAATCTCAAGTGTGTTTAAACAGAAAAGGGGGGTGAGCCGAGTGGCTAAGGCCTGTAATCTAGCATTCTGCGAGGCCACGGTGGGTGGATTGCTTGAGTTAGTTCATGAGTTTGAGACCAGCCTGAGCAAAAAGCAAGACCCACCATCTCTACTAAAAACAGAAAAACTGAGGCAAGAGGATTGCTTGAGCCTAAGAGTTAGAGGTTGCTGTGAACTATGATGGCATGGTACTCTACACAGTGTGACAGCTTGAGACTCTTTCTCAAAAAAAAAAAAAAAAAAGGCAGAAAGGGATTGAAAACTACTGTGCTTGTTCATTCTTCACAACTTGTTTTCAGTACCCAGAGGTCATTCCTAACCACCCTATTAAAATTCTAATATTTGTATTCCTGCACTTGCACTATACCTTAACTTTTATTTTTCTCCATAGCACTTGTCACCACCTGGCTTTTACTCCATCTTCTAGAAAGTAAGCTTTCTTCAGGGGGAAGTTTTTTTTTGAGACAGCCTGAAGCTGTTGCCCTGGGTAGAGTGCCATGGCATCACAACTCACAGCAACCTCCAACTCCTGGGCTCAAGCCATTCTCCTGCCTCTGCCTCCCAAGTAGCTGGGACTACAGGTGCCTGCCACAACGCCTGGCTAAGCTGTCATTGTTTGGCGGGCCCGGGCTGGATTCTAACCCACCAACTCAGTTGTATGTGGCTGGTGCCTTAGCTGTTTGAGCCACAGGCGCCAAGCCAATTAAGGGGAAGTTTTTGTTTTTGTTTCTTTCAGTGCTATATCCCTAGTACTTGAAAGAGTTCATGGCACATAGTAGATAATAAATATTTGTTGAATGAACAAATGTTATGTTTGTGTTCCAGTTCAAAATAGGCTCATTCAAAATATTTCAACAAGGTTACATTGGACAATAAGAGTTTATTGTAAAGGACATTTTAAAGTTTTTAATAGTTGGGGTCTTACAGTGCTCTTCCCTTTTTCAAGGGAAGTCTGTTTTAAAGCAGGCATTTTCATTTCCTTTGGAGGGGAAAGATTCAAAACCTTTGAAAAGCATTATAGAAATACATTCTTGAAAGTTATGCATACTGACCCTCACATTTTTGATCACATTGACACTACAGCAGCAGTGTTGGGGCTTTGCCTGCAGCCCATTGGTTGCCATACTTCGGAATTATAGCCGTGTAGGAGAATAGTGCCCCCTTCTTCTTTGTCATGTCTCATTCTAGAAGATACGGTGAAAGAAACCTTAACTGTTTCATAGTAAAATGTAGCTACTCAGGAATGAGAGGGGGACACCATCATATCAGGTAACTTTCATTCCAACTGTACTTTATGAGGTAAAATTAATATCATTCTGTTATTCTTACAGGTTTTGAAAGCTGTCGCCAAAGTATTTTAAAGTGACAGCCTTATCCCATAACTCTTTTGAACTTAGTTTCCAGCCAACTACTTCATGTTTCCACTTGAATGTGGTAAATTCTATCTCAGATTTAAAGGTTCCCAAACCAGTTTACTGTTTTTCTTCTCGTAACCTGTTCCTTTCAAAGTCTTGTCTCAATGGCCCTTTCGTTCTTGTGTTTGCTGAGGCCAGCAATCATTCCTCATGTTCTGTATTGAAAACATCAGGAGGGCCAGATGTGGTGGTTCCCGCCTATTATCCTAGCACTTGGGCGGCCCAGGAAGGTGGATTGCCTGAGCTTACGGGTTCAAGACCAGTCTGAGCCAGAGTGAGACCTTGTCTCTAAAAAAAGCTGGGTGTTGGTTTGGCACCTGTAGCTTAGCGGCTAGGGCACCACCCACATACACTGGACCTGGTGGGTACAAACCCAGCCCGGGCCTGCCAAATAGCAATGACAACTACAACCAAAAAATAGCTGGGCATTGTGGTGGGCACCTATATTCCCAGCTACTTGGGAGGCTGAGGCAAGAGAATCATTTAAGCCCGAGAGTTTGAGGTTGCTTTGAGCTTGATGCCATGGCACTCTACTAAGGGCAACATAGACTCTTGTCTCAAAAACAAAAACAAAAATAAACAAAAATAGCCAGGTGTTGTGGCAGGTGCCTGTAGTCCCAGCTACTTGGGAGGCTGAGGCAAGACAGTTACTTGAGTCCAGGAGTTTGAAGTTGTTGTGAGTTGTGACACCATGGTACTCTACCAAGGACGACAGAGTGAGGCTCTGATGTCAGGAAGTCTTTTTGGCTTTTAAAACCTGCAAAATATGTAATTTGTGCATTTCTTGCTGTCTTCGCTGCTGCCATCTTGGTCCACACCACCATCATCTTTCACCTGGATTATTGTAGCCTTCCAAATGGGCTTCCTGTTTTTGTCTTTGCTCCCTTACAATACTGTCTCAAGGCAGCGAGTAATTTTTTTTTTTTTTTCCAAGAGACAGAGTCACTGTGTCACCCAGGCTGGAGTGCAGTGGTGTGACAGCAGTTCACTGCAACCTTGAACTCCTAGGCTCAGGCAGTCCTTCCTCATCTCCCCAAGTTGATGGGACTACAGGCATGTTCCATGTCTAGCTAATTAAAAATTTTTTTGTTTTAGACATGGGGGGGATGTCTTACTATGTTGCTGAGGCTGGTCTTGAGATTCTGGCTTCAAGTGACCACCTGGCTTCACTGACCCTTCTGCTTCAGCTTCCCACATTTATATATGATATATAAATATATGTGTGTGTGTGTGTATATATACATTTTTGAAACAGACTCTAGCATGCCGTTGAGTCAGCCTTGCTCACAGCAACTGCAAACTCTTAGGTTCGAGTGATCCTCCTACCTCAGCCACCTCAGTAGCTGGGACTACAGGCACCTGCCACAATGCCTGGCTAATCCATTTTTAGTAGAGCCAGGGTCTCGAGCTTGCTCAGGCTGGTCAAGTCTAGGAATTTTGACTTGAATTTTTGGTTGCTCTCGCTAACGCCATATTATTTTGTGATGCTAGAAACAGAAGGAGCAGCAGGAAGATTTCAGTATTACAGAGGTTGTGTTTGAAGTGCCTGAGTAGTTATATAAAGGGAAGTCAAAAGCAACTGGTAATGTATGGCTGGAGATTTGGTTAAAGAAACTATACTGAGGATGGAAGCCTGAGGACTGCGCATGGTGGCTCATGCCTGTGATCATAACACTCTGGGAGGTTCAGGTAGATGGATTACCTGCACTCAAGAGTTTGAGACCAGCCTGAGCAAGAGTGAAATCCTGTCTCTAGTAAAAATAAAAAAATTAGCCAGGCATTGTGGTGGATTCCTATAGTACCAGCTACTTGGGAGGCTTAAGCAAGAGGATCGCTTGAGCCCAAGAGTTTAAGGTTGTTGTGAGCTCTGATGCCATGGCACTGTACCCAGGGCAACCAAGTGACACTGTCTCAAAAAAAGTGAAGCCTGGCTTGGTGACTGGCTCAAGCATTAAGGCGACAGCCACATACACCTAAGCTGGCAGGTTCAAATCGAGCCCGGGCCACCAAACAACAGTGACGACTGCAACCAAAAAATAGCTGGGCATTGTGGTGGGCACCTGTAGTCCTAGCTACTTGGAAGGTGGAGGCAGGTGAAGCTGTAGGTTGCTGTGAGCTGTGATGCACTCTACCCAGGGTGACAGCTTGAGGCTCTGTTTAAAAAAAAAAAAAAAAAAAAAAAATTCAGGCTTTGAGGCATTAACATGAAGACAATATGAAAACCAGGACGATAGCTCAAGGAGGCTCTGTCTCAAAAAAAAAAAAAAAAGTGAAGCCTGAGTCTAAAAAAGGGTTCTAGTTCATTGATTTCACAGAGTATTCTCAGTTTTATAACTGTATAGTTATTCTTACGCCTTTGCAACTGTCCCATAAACTCTACTTGTTTCTGAGTTATTCTTAGTAAAGCCCTTAAAATGAGAAAGGTTTTACATTTACTTAGAGTCAAAATAATGGGAGAGGAATCTTACGGCTTTCTCCAGAATTTTGAGGAACAATTTAGACTTGTGTCAGTAACTGCACAACCACCCAGAAATGTTTACCTTTCTTAATTAGTGCCTGATGTGTATCAAACACTGTTTTACGTGTTGGGAATATGTAATAGGCTTGGTAAAGAAGCATATAGCATTGCATTATATTTTAACTTCTAGATTAGGGACAATGGTAGACTCTTTTGGGGATGGAGTCAGGGAATGGGTCATAAAGGAAGTGATGCCATCAGGTGAGGTGAGCATAAGAATTTGGTTTCGGGGTAACTGATGGGACTATGCAAAGCCCTAGAGTTAAGGGAACCCAAAGCTTTTTGGAGGGAATTGGAAAGGCTGGGGGAAGAGGACGTAAATTGAGAGAGGATGTTTGAGATGTTAGAAAAGAATAGATATTCAGGCTTGGTGCCTGTGGCTCAAGTGGCTAAGGTGCCAGCTACATACACCTGAGCTGGCGGGTTTGAATGCAGTCCGGGCCTGCCAAACAACAGTGACGGCTGCAACCAAAAAATAGCCGGGTGTTGTGGTGGGCACCTGTAGTCCCAGCTACTTGGGAGGCAGAGGCAGGAGACTTGCTTGAGCCCAGAAGTTAGAGGTTGCTGTGAGCTGTGATGCCACAACACTCTACCTAGGGTGACAGCTTGAGGCTCTGTTTAAAAAAAAAAAAAAGAGAGATTCAAGGCTTTGAGGCATTAACATGAAGACAATATGAAAATCGTAACTTTTTAAAAGGATAACATAATGAGGTTATCTGTCATTTTAGGAAGATCCCTGAGTATAGTGGGTGTAGTGGAGGGAGGTTCAAACTCCAAGGGAACTATCATAGTCATTCTATCTTTGATGGGGTTTCGAAAGTTACTTTTTTCCCAACTTTTTTGGGGATAGCTGAATTAATAGGGTTCTTTAGTAGGCCTGTGAATTTTACTCATTCAGACTGTCATGGTGGTGGTGTGGCCAGGGAGGAATAATTTTTTTTCTCATTTGGGCTAAATGCCAAGCTTGTCCTCCCAAGTAAGTAAACAAAGAATTAAACTGGGGTCAGATTAAAGGGGACTCATTGATTTGAGGATTTCAAGTATAGTTAAGTTGTCCCAACTGAGCAGTATATTTTGATTTTCTTTTGAAATGTTGTCTTTAAGGGTTTATTTCATCCTTTGAGCTATCAGAAGATCCCTTTTATTAGAAAACAAAAGTAGAGACTACCTGTTTAGAAGAACTGGTTAGGGTGGCACCTGTGGCTTAGTGAGTAGGGCACTGGCCCCATATACTGAGGGTGGCAGGTTCAAACCCAACCCGGCCAAACTGCAACAAAAAATAGCATGGCATTGTGATGGGGGCCTGTAGTCCCAGCTACTCGGGAGGTTGAGGCAAGAGAATTGCCTAAGCCCAGGAGCTGGAGGTTGCTGTGAGCTGTGATGCCAAAGCACTCTACTGAGTGTGACAAAGAAGAGCTGTTTAAATAGAAGTTATGTAGAGAATGGGAGACAACATATTAAATATCCCTGATTAGTAACCTGGAAATCATTAAGAAAATAAAGCACAGGTAACTCTTAATGGTGAGATGGAGCAGAACTGAGAATTTGGGCTCTACAGTAGAGGGGGTTAGAAGATGGGGTTGGACAAAGGGAGGGAGAGAAGCTTTCACCTGGTGAAGAAGAATGCTTTAATCTTTGGCCAATTTTCTTTATCACAAAGCCCTACCTACTTGTTTCATATGGAATGCTTTTTATGCTTATCTAGTCACTTAAGCCAGAAAATTAGGAGCTATCCTACACATTTTTTCTGTCTAAGATTGATTGATCCTTAAAAAGCATCTTTCATGTTTTCTCATATCCCTCCTAATGCTTTCTTCTCCTTCTTGTTCACCCCTTTGTGCTCATTAATACTGGTTAAATTTAGGTGCTCCTGTCTTTGTTTTTTTATTATATTTTTTTTTTTAAAATAAATGATACATTCACATTTTTATATTAATAATAATAAAAAATTAGCACCAAAAATATGCCACAACCAATGAACCTACAACCA
>CAUYPK010048136.1:0-10458 GCA_963574355.1 Loris lydekkerianus
AAGAATAATAGTTAGATTCTTGGTTAATGAGCCAGTGATATTGGACCTCGACCTGATTTAACTGCCTCTAACCTTTTTTTTGGGATACAGGGCCCAAAGGTGAAGGGTAAATAAGGGTAGCAGGGGAAGAAGGTAGGGTCATGCTCTTCATTTCTAACTCCTAGGTTCTCCACTCTGACTACAGCCTATAGCAGGGAAACCCTAGAATGATCTAACTAGATCTCATTGGGGTCTATGTATTTTTTCTTCACTTTTTATTACTCGAGTAATAATAGTATACCTTTGTTGTTTAAAAAAATCTCCAATAAGAAATGAAAAGAATTCTTCATGCTAAACCCATGGACATAGTTAAAGCTATATTCAAATGGGACAGCACCTGTGGCTCAATGGGTAGGGTGCCAGCTCCATATACCGAGGGTGGTGGGTTCAAACCGAGCCCCGGCCAAATTGCAACAACAACAACAAAAAAATAGTGGGTGCCTGTGATCCCAGCTACTCGGGAGGCTGAGGCAAGAGAATTGCCTAAGCCCAATGATTTGGAGGTTTCTGTGAGCTGTGACAGACCCCACGGCACTCTACCGAGGGTTAATAAGTGAAAATCTGTCACACACACACAAAAAAGCTATATTCAAATGAAAATTGAGATATTTGGGTGGAGCCTGTAGCTCAGTGGGTAGGGTGCCTGCCACATACACCGAGGCTGGCAGATTCAAACCCAGCCTGGGCCTGCTAAACAATAATGACAACTGCAACAACAACAAAAAAAATAGCCAGGTGGGTGGCACCTGTGACTCAAAGGGTTAGGGCGCTAGCCCCATATGCCAGAGGTGGTGGGTTCAAACCCAGTCCGGGCCAAAAACTGCAAAAAAAAGAAAGAAAGAAAAACTTAGAAGATTATTGGGTCTACAGCCTATAATAAAGAAAAAAAATTAAAAAATATACATATATCCAGGCGTTGTGGCAGGTGCCTGTAGTTCCAGCTTCTTGGGAGTCTGAGGAAAGAGAATTGCTTAAACCCAAGAATTTGAGGTTGCTGTGAGCTATGACACCATAGCACTCTACCCACGGCTATAGCTTGAGACTCTGCCTCAAAAAAAGAAAAGGAAAAGAAAAGAAAAAGAAAATTAAAATATTTAAATTTTTCTTTTCTTTCTTTTTCTTTTTCTTTTTTTTTTTTTTTTTTTTGACTCTGTCTCACTCTCTCACCCTGGGTAGAGTGCCATGGGGTCATCATAGCTCACAGCAACCTCAGTCTCTTGGGCTCAAGTGATCCTCTTGCCTCAGCCCTCCATGTAGCTGGGACTACAGGTGCCCACCATGATGCCTGGGCTAGACAGCCTTAAATGCCTTTTAAAACTTATTTTTTGAGACAAGGTCTTGATCTGTCACCCAGGTTAGAGTATAGTAGCATCATCATAGCTCACAGCAATCTCAAACTCCTGGCCTCAAGCAATCCTGACCTCATGCCTCCACTTCCTAAAGAGCTAGAATTATAGGTGTGAGCCACTGTGGTCAGCCTAGACACTTTACCTTTCTAAACAATTATTATCACTAGAAATGGGATATTCTCTCTCTTTTTTTTTTAGACAGTCTCACTTTGGTGCCCTCTGTAGAGTGCTATAGCATCATAGCTCACAGCAACTTCAAACTCTTGGATAAAAGCAATCCTCCTGTCTATGCCTCCCAAAGTGCTGGAATTATAGGTTTTAGCCACCACGTCCAGGCTTCAATACTTTTTATTATTAATAAAAGATAAAAAATGGCCAGTTGTGGTGGCTCATGTCTGTAATTCTAACACTCTGGGAGGCCGAAGTGGTGGATTGCTTGAACTCAGGAGTTCAAGACCAGCCCGAGCACGAGTGAGACCCCCATCTATAAAAAATAGCCAGGCATTGTAGTGGGCACCTATAGTCCCGGCTACTAAGGAGGCTGAGGCAAGAGCATCACTTGAACTCAAGCGACTGAGGTTTCTGTGAGCTGTGGTGCTACAGCACTCTACTGAGTGTAACAAAGTGAGACTCTGTCTCAAAATAAATAAATAAAAGATTAAAAATAAGTGAATTAAATATTCAACCTAAGAAATTAGTAAAATAGCAATAAAACAAATGAAAAAAGAGGAAACAAATAAAATTAAGCTTGACATTAATGAAATACTGAAAAACTAAAGCTAAGTGTGGTGACCCATACCTATAATCCTTGCACTTCGGGAGGCCGAAGTGGGTGGATTGCTTGAGCTCACAAGTTTGAGACCAGCCTGAGAAAGAGC
Source organism: Loris lydekkerianus (assembly GCA_963574355.1). NCBI lineage: Eukaryota > Metazoa > Chordata > Mammalia > Primates > Lorisidae > Loris > Loris lydekkerianus. The sequence goes on from CAUYPK010048136.1 coordinate 2,267, forward strand.
AAGACCCCATCTCTACTAAAAATAGGAAAAAATAAATAAAAAACTATGTTAGCATTGTGGCAGGCACCTGTAGTTAGCTACTCGGGAGGCTGAAGCAAGCGGATTGCTCAAGCCCAAGAGTTTGAGGTTGCTGAGAGCTATGATGACACTATGATGACCACTCTACCCAGGGCAACAGTGAGACTCTGTCTCAAAACAACAATAAAAGAGAAAGAAATACTGAAAGAGTAAGTAAATTTAGTTTGGAAAGGAAAATAGAGGGCGGCACCTGTGGCTCAGTGAGTAGGGCACCGGCCCCATATACCGAGGGTGGCAAGTTCGAACCTGGCCCTGGCCAAACTGCAACAACAACAACAAAAAAAAAATAGCTGGGCATTGTGGCAAGTGCCTGTAGTCCCAGCTACTTGGGAAGCTGAGGCAGGAGAATTGCCTAAGCCCAAGATCTGGAGGTTGCTGTGAGTTGTGCCACCACGTACTCTACTGAGGGCGACAAAAAAAAAAAAAAAAGGAAAATAGAATGGGAAAATTTTAACTAAAGGCAAATCTGAGGAAAGAAAACAAAGCAAGAAAGCAAAAAGGCAATATAAATATAGATATGGCTGTTACTTAAAGCTATTATTAAAAACTATTATGGTAATACATTATAATAGCAAAAGGAAATAGATGTTTTCCTAGCAAAATATAAACTATAAATAAAAATTGTGGCTGAGCATGGTGACTCACACCTAGCACTCTGGAAGGCCATGGTGGGTGGATCCCTTGAGCTTGGGAGTTCAAGACCAGCCTAAGCAAGAACAAGATCCTGTCTCTACTAAATTGGAAAAATTAGCTGGGCGTTGTCGCATATACCTGTAGTTTCAACTATTAAGAGGGAGGGAGAGAGAGCTGAGGCAAGAGGATCACTTGAGCCCAGGAGTTTGAGGTTAGGCTGATGCTATAGCACTCTAGCCTGGGCAACAGGGAGCCTCTGTCTCAAAAATAAATAAATAGATAGATAAATGAATAAATAAAAATAAAAATTGTAAAGTATCAAACTTAAAGTAGAAAACTTTAGCAGACTAATAAGCATGGAAGAAATTAGAAAGATAATTAAAGCAGTAAAACCCTACCTAATAGGTGCAATGAACAGTATTCTAGTGATAGGCACTGATAGCCCTGAGTCAAGCATTAAAAAGCTATCCATGTAAAAACATTTGTACCCCTTTAATATTTTGGAAAAAAGAGAGAGCGAGAGATTGCATTCTCTAGGTTATTAACATTAAATGCCTCCTAATGAGGCAGGACATTAGGATAGGGAACACAGCTGACACAGAAAGAACACAGGTGACAGGAAACAATAGGAAGAAAATTAGGGTTACAGATCAATGAAAACAAAAGCTGTGGTCGAGCTACAATTGTACCCATGGAAGATACACCTTGCTTGTTCCCGCTTGGCAAAGTCCTGCAGGAGGTGCCTGCACAGGTAGGGGACAAGAGTGTCCTCAAACGACTCTGACTTTATTATACCATCATTACCGCAAATTAGCATTGCAGCTTGCCCCTCAGTAGGCTTTGGAAGCCATGACACGTCTGTGTCTGAAAAATAAAGATTAAAAATTCCCCCAAAAAAACACCCCCCCCCCCCCACTTCCCCACAGATCGGTGGAGATAACTGGGACGTGCTGCTCCTTCCCCTTTCTGGAGTGTACAATTGCTGTTTTATCTTTCTTGACACACACCTCCATGTCTGGAGGTAACTTGTTTAATAAACTTCTTTCACTTTGCTTCACTGCTTTGGTGCCTGGTTTTAATTCTTTGTGTCCAAGCACAGGAACGGGTGACAATCACTCAGTGGTAACGCTCCAATGATATAGTGGAAAGAAATACATGACATCACTTATGTAGTATCGGAGTCCACAATGATCAATCTGAACCTAATCACAAAGAAACAGACAAAGCCAGCACAGTGGCTCATGCCTGTAATCCTAGCACTCTGGGAGGCCCAGGGTGTTGGATCTCCTGAGCTCAGGAGTTTGAGACCAGCCAGGGCCAAGTGACCAACCTGAGGAAAGTGAGCCCACTCTCTACTGAAAATAGAAAAATTAGCCGGGAGCTGTGGCCAGGTGTCCATAGTCCCAGCTACTCAGGAGGCTGAGGCAAGAGGATCACTTGAACCCAAGAGTTTAAAGTTGCTGTGAACTGTGATGCCACCGTGCTCTACCCAGGGCAACAGAATGAGACTCTGTCTCCAAAAAAAAAAAAAAGAAAGAAAGAAAAGAAAAAGAAAAAAACAGACAAATCAAAATGGTGAGATATTCTACAAGACAACTGGCCTGGATTTTTAGGAAAAAAATCAAAGTTCACGAAAGGAAAAAAAAAATGGCAGAAGTGTTCTACATAAAGGACAGACTGCTACGATGACAGTAACATATCACACAATTTACATTTTTCTACTGAACTACAATTATGTTTTATATTTTTCTTATGCTCAAGCCATAATTAGTGTTCTCTAACAATAGCAAACTTCCCAATGGTAAAGGAAGTCATTACAGTAGTTAACATAGCCATTTCTTCTGTTGCAAATAAATGTTCCTTTACCTAATGTTAATAATAAAAAAAAAGTCAATATAAAAAAACAAAGAAGTGTTCTAGATAAAGATTAAAGAGATAATGATTTGTTAATATTTGAAGGATTTGTGTTTATGATTTAAATTTTTTTAAAATAAATGAAAATATATCAAGCTAAAAGGACAAAATACACATGGAGCAAAGGTACTAACAGAATAAAAAAAATTTTGAAGGATTTGTTATTTAGATCCTAGAGTTAAAAAAAAAAACTAAACTAAAAGGATATTATTTGGAGAAGTCTGAATATAGTCAGTGTGTTCCTTAACATCATATCCAGTTCCTGCTGGGTGAGATAATGGAATTTTCTTGGGCAGGATAATGGAATTTATGTAAGAGAATGTGCTAAATCTTAGGAGATACATTTTTAGCATTTGGTGTTTGCATTTTACCTTTCCAACAGTTAAGCAAAAAGTTTTAAATATGTGTGCTGTCTACCCAAATAACTAACTGAAACAAAAATCTCAACCAATGGAGATTTATTAACCCAGACTTGAGGATGCACCGGTAAAAACATGACCAGCAGACAAACTGTGGCTGTTTTTTCCGAAGGGGAAGTTGGAACCATCAGCATTTTAAAGGCAACAGAGAGAAGAAAAATGGCAGGAGAGGAGAGACTGATGAGGCAAAGATTTCCTGAGGCCCAGGAAATCTACATTTCACACAAATAAGAGGAATAAAGGAGTGAAGGAAGCATCAATTATGTAAATATCCCTAGGCAGTTGGAGGAATGTTTGATTCTATGTTTTGTTACCTGTAATGATGAACTTGTAATTTGTTATTTGTGTGGAATTGCAAAGGCTTTAGCTTTAGTTGCTAGATCCATGTAGTTAGAATTTGCATGTCCTTTTTAATGAGAAGACAGTAAGGAATTTCCTTAATTAATGATCTGTGGGGGCCTACCATGGATGGTGGCTCACACCTGTAATCCTAGTACTCTGGGAGGCTGAGGCAGGTGATTACTTGAGCTCAGGAGTTAAGAGACCAGCCTAAGCAAGAGCAAGACTCCTAACTCCACTAAAAATAGAAAAACTAGCTGGTCATTGTGGCACATGCTTGTAGTCTCAGCTACTCAGGAGGCTGAGGCAAGAGGATTGCTCAAGCCCAAGAGTTTGAAGTTGCTTTGAGCTTTGACACCATGGCATTCTACCCAGGGAGGCAGAGTGAAACTCTGTCTCAAAAAAAAAAAAAAAGGTGGCACTCATACCTCAGTGGGTAGGGCACCGGCCACATATACACCAAGGCAGGCAGGGTTGAAGCCTACCAGGGCCTGCTAACCAACAATAACAACTGCAACAAAAAATAGCCAGGCATTGTGGCGGGTGCCTGTAGTCCCAGCTACTTGGGAGGCTGAGGCAAGAGAATCGCTTAAACCCAAGAGTTAGAGGTTGCTGTGAGCTGTGACATCACAGCACTCTGCTGAGGGCGACACAGTGAGACTCTGTCTCAAAAAAAAAGAAAAGAAAAAAGATCTCTGGAGCTACTTCTTCATAGATGCCTGAAGCCTTTACTTTCTCCCCGGTTTTTTTTTTGTGAGACAGTCTCAATCTGTTGCTCTGGGTAGAGTACCATGGCATCCCTGCTCACAACAACCTCCAACTCTTGGGCTTAAGGGATTCTCTTGCCTCAGCCTCCCAAGCAGCTGGGACTACAGGCACCAGCCACAACATCCAGCTATTTTTTTATTATAGTTGTCATTGTTGTTTGGTGGGCCTGGGCTGGATTTCAATCCACCAGCATTGATGTATGTGGCTGGTGCCCTAGCTGCTTGAGCTACAGGCGCCGAGCCTCTCTGTTTTTTTTTCTTTAAGACAGAGTCTCACTATATTGCCCTTGGTAGAGTGCTATGGCATCATAGCTCACAGCAACCTCAAACTCTTGGGCTCAAGTAATTCTCTTGCCTCCATCTCCTGAGTAGCTGGGACTACAGACACCTGACACAACGCCCGGCTATTTTTTTATAGATGGGGTCTTGCTCTTGCTCAGGCTGGTCTGGAACTCCTGAGCTCAGGTGATCATCTGCCTCAGCTTCCCAGAGTGCTAGGATTACAGGTGTGACACCCACACTAGGCCCTCACAGATCATTAAGGAAATTCCTTACTGACCTCTCATTAAAAAGGTCATGCAAATTCTAACTACATAGGTCTTGCCACTAAAGCCAGGCACAGTGGCTCATACCTGTAATCCCAGCACTTTGGGAGGCCAAGGTGGAAGGATTGCTTTAGGCCAGAAGTTCAAGACCAAGCTGGGCAACATAGAGAGACCTCATCTCTACAGAAAAGTAAAAAAGAATAGTTTCTTGCCATAGAGCTACATATATATCTGGCCCAAGATTCAGAGATGCTGAAGGAGGAGTTACAACAGGACTGAAGAAACTATAGGCTCCGGTCACTGATGTTTGCCCAAAACCAACAAAGCAGGTCAGTAGAAGAGTGGCAATCACATGGCCACTGCAGCAGAGCCTGAGGCCTTCCACCAAACTGCAAAGCAGAAAAACGCTGCTCCTGCCAAATCTGGAACAAATTATTTTGTGGCCAGCTCAACTCAGAACCACATAGGGAGTGAATTCTAGGAAACTCAGTTCTAAGTGAGCCAAGTTAATATAGTACAGATTAGAGAGTATGTGTTGGGGGGAACAGGTGCAGAGAGAGAATGTGGGCAGATGTAAATATTAATAGTTGGTGAATTTAAGTGAAGAGTGCTCAACTCTTCTGTAGATGTGAAATTTTAATTATTATTTTTTTATTATTATTATTATTTTTTAGACAGAGTCTTGCTCTGTCACCCAGGCCAGAGTGTTGTGGCCTCAGTCTAGTTCAGAGCAGCCTCAAACTGCAGGGCTCAAGCAATCCTCTTGCCTATGCCTCCCAGCTGGGATGATAGGTGCCTGCTACATCACTGGGCTGATTTTTCCAATTTTAGTGGAGATAGGGTCTTTCTCTTATTCAAACTGGTCTTGAACTCCTGAGCTCAAGTGTTCTACCTACCTGGGCCTCCCAGAGTACTAAGATTACAGGCGTGAACCACCACGCCTGTCCAGATACGCTGATTATTTTAAATGAAGGGTCAGCTGATACAAGAGGGTTTACTCTGCTATTTCCTTATCTGCCTTCACACTGGACCCACTGATAGAGCACAGTGGCCTTTCATTCCCTCTAAAAGCCTCATTACAAATTGGAGAAAAGAAGACTTTTTCTCTGGATAATGCCTGTCTCTCAGGCACATTCAAATTCCAACAAGAATTATTTACAAGTTGATTTCTCTCTCTGAGTCCCTTCATTCTCCCAAATAATCATTTCACTATTCTTCGAAAGAATTGCCTGCATTGCCCAGCTCCCCTCCCCTATGAAGGTTAAGCATCTGAACCTCCTGTATTATTGAGTAACCACTCTGCATCCCTCCTGCAAACTCCCGCCCCCGCCAATTGTTCAATAAACTCGTATGCCTTTTTCTCCTATTAATCTGTCTGTTGTAAGTTCACTTTCAACTAATCTTCAGTGGGCAGAGGGGATGCTTTCCCACTTTGTGCCTGCAAAAATGATCACATTCCAAATGATGTGACATAAATAGTGAGGGTGAATGAGAACTCAGAGCTGGGATGTTCCAGCTAGAAATGAAATGTAAGGTCCTAACTCCTTATAGATAGAAAAAGTGAGGCTCAGAGAAGGGACTTAATTCTAAATTACAGAAAGATCATCCAGCCAGATCAACATTTCCTTTAAGTAATTCCACAGATCTGGAGAGCAAAGACCCAGTAGTAGACTGTTTTCCAAAATCAGGCTGACCTCACCCCCTGCAGGTTGACAAGAGTAAAGGCAGGAGGCTGAGGGCCAGGACTAGGGTGACTGGCCCAGTATTTTCCCTTTTGCCTTAGGCTCCAATATGGCTCAGCGCAACATTTTTACTAATCCTGATTTGGGTTAAATTTCTGAGATTTTATCCATTGTGGATTTTTTGCATTTGTTTTTATTCTTATTTATTTATTTTTCAGACAGTCTCACTCTGTCACCCTGGTAGAGTTATGGTAACATCAGAGGTCACAGCAACCTTAAAAATTCCTGGGCTCTTAGCCCAGGTGTTGTGGCGGGTACCTGTAGTCCCAGCTACTTGGAGGCTAAGGCAAGAGAATCATCTAAGCCTGGGAGCTGGAGGTTGTTGTGAGCTGTGATGCCATGGCATTGTATTGAGGGCAATAAAGTGAGACTCTGTCTCTAAAAAAAAAAAAAAAAAAAAAAGGCTCCTGTGGTTCAAGCGGCTAAGGCGCCAGCCACGTATAACTGAGCTGGCGGGTTTGAATCCAGCCCAGGCCCGCCAAACAACAATGACATGACGGCTGCAACCAGGAAATAGTCAGGTGTTGTGGCAGGTGCCTATGGTCCCAGTTGCTTGGGAGGCGGAGGCAAGAGAATCTCTTGAGCCCAGGAATTGGAGGTTGCTGTGAGCTATGATGTTAAGGCACTCTACCCAGAGTGACAGCTTGAGGCTCTGTCTCAAAAACAAAGAAACAAAAACAAAACAACAACAACAAAAAACTCCTGGGCTCGGGCAGCGCCTGTGGTTCAGTGGGTAGGGCACTGGCACCATATATACCAAGGGTGGTGGGTTCAAACCCAGCCCTGGCCAGCTGAAACAGCAGTGGCAACTGCAACAAAAAATAGCCAGGCATCATGGAGGGCGCCTATAGTCCCAGCTACTCAAGAGGTTAAGGGAAGAGAATCACTTAAGCCCAAGAGTTGGAGTTGGCTGTGAGCTTGAGCTGTGATGCCACAGCACTCTACCAAGGGTGACATAGTGAGACTCTCTTTAAAAAAAAAAAAAAATTCCTGGGCTCAAGTAATCCTCTTGCCTCAGCCTTCCAAATAGCTGGGATTGCAGGTGTCTGCCACAACATCTAGCTAGTTTTTTTCTTTTCATTTCTTTTCTTTCTTTTTTTTTTTTTTATAGAGACAGAGTCTCACTTTACCGCCCTCGGTGGAGTACCGTGACGTCACAGGACTCACAGCAACCTCCAGCTCTTGGGCTTCGGCGATTCTCCTGCCTCAGCCTCCCCAGGCACCTGCCACAATGCCCGGCTATTTTTTGGTTGCAGTTTGGCCGGGGCTGGGTTTGAACCCGCCACCCTCGGTATATGGGGCCAGCGCCCTACTCATTGAGCCACAGGTGGCACCCTTTTTTTTTTTTTTTTAAGTAAAGACAGTGTGTCACTCTCACTCAGACTGGTCTCAAACTCCTGAGCTCAGGCAACCCACCCACCGCAGCCTCCTAGAGTGCTAGGATTGCAGGAGTGAATCACCAACCCAGACCTAATTTTTATTTTATTTTATTTTTTACTAGAACTTATCATAAAACTAACTTTATTATTTTTTTTCCACTTAATTTTTTTGGTTAAATATCACTGACCTGATGACTTCTGTCTTCTGATTCTTATTTTCTTGATGGACATAACATCTTTACCCTCCTTTGGATTTTCTGCACACTTCCTGATACCCTGGGTCACTCTCTGCTCGGATTCTCTCCAGGGTTAATTTTTATTTTAAATACTGTATTAAATAATTACTTGTCTTGATTACTGAGATTTGTGGCACCCC
>CAUYPK010048137.1:0-14601 GCA_963574355.1 Loris lydekkerianus
ACTCCATTCAATATGATATTGGCTGTGGGTTTGCTGTAGATGGCCTCTATTAGTTTGAGAAATGTCCCTTCTATACAAATTTTCTTAAGTGTTCTGATCATGAAGGGATGCTGGATATTATCAAAAGCTTTTTCTGCATCGATAGAGAGAATCATATGATCTTTGTCTTTTAATTTATGTGCTGAAGTATACTTATAGATTTATGGATATTGAACCAGCCTTGAGACCATGGGATAAAACCAACTTGGTCATGATGTATAATTTGTTTAATGTGTTGCTGGATTCCGTTTGTTAGAATCTTGTTTAATATTTTTGCATCTATATTCATTAGTGATATTGGTCTATAATTTTCTTTTCTTGTTGGGCCTTTTTCTGGTTTGGGGATCAGGGTGATGTTTGCTTCATAGAACATGTTGGGTAGTCTTCCTTTTTCTTCTACCTTTTGTAACAGGTTGAGTAATATAGATACTAATTCCTCTTTAAAGGTTTGGTAGAATTCTGATGTGAAACCATCTGGTCCCGGGCTTTTCTTTTTAGGGAGGTTTTGTATGGTTGATTCTATTTCCAAACTTGATATGGGCCTGTTCAACATTTCCACTTGATTCTGGCTAAGTCTTGGAAGGTGACATGCTTCCAAGTATTGGTCAATTTCCTTCAGATTTTCATATTTCTAAGAATAAAGTTTCTTGTAATATTCATTGAGGATTTTTTGAATTTCTGAGGGGTCTGTTGTTATTTCGTCTTTGTTGTTTCTGATTGATGAGATTAGAGATTTTACTCTTTTTTTCCTGATTAGGTTGGCCAAAGGTTTATCTATTTTATTGACCTTTTCAAAAAACAAACTTTTTGATTTATTGATCTGTTGTATAATTCTTTTGTTTTCAATTTCATTTAATTCTGTTCTAATTTCAGTTATTTCTTTTCTCCTACTTGGTTTGGTGTTGGAATGTTCTTCCTTTTCCAGTTGCTTGAGATGTCACATTAAGTTATTAACTTCCTCTCTTTCCATTCTCTTGAGGAAGGCTTGCAGTGCTATAAATTTCCCTCCTAGGATTGCCTTTGCAGTATCCCAGAGGATACTATTATTCTGATATTATATTTGATATAATGATATCAAATGATAATGATAATAGGATATTATTATTCTGATAATTCATGTCTTCATTGTCATTTTGTTCCAGAAATTTGGCAATTTTCTTCTTGATTTCCTCTCTGACCCAGCTATCATTCAGCATAAGGTTATTTAACGTCCATATTTTTGTATGAGTTTGAAGATTCCTGTTGTTACTGAGCTCTACTTTTATTCCATGGTGGTCCGAGAAGATGCAAGGAATAATTTCTATTCCTTTAAATTTACTGAAGTTAGACTTATGACCTAAGAAGTGGTTGATTTTGGAGTATGTTTCGTGGGCTGATGAGAAGTATGTCTATTGAGTTTTGTTGGGATGAAATGTTCTGTAGATGTCTGCTAAATCCAAATGCTGGATGGTTAGGTTTAAATCTAAGATTTCTTTGCTCAGTTTCTTATTGGAGGATTGATCCAACATTGCCGAGGGAGTGTTGAAATCCCTGACTATTATGGAGCTGGAGGAAATCAAGTTGCTCATGTCTGTTCGAATTTCTCTTATAAATTGAGGTGCATTCTGGTTGGGTGCATAGGTATTAATGATTGAAATCTCATCATATTGAGTCTTACCCTTAACAAATATGAAGTGACCATTCTTATCCTTCCTTACTTTTGTTGGTTTAAAGCCTATTGTATCTGCAAATAAAATTGCAACACCTGCTTTTTTCTGGTTACCATTTGCCTGAAATATGGATGACCATCTTTTCACCCTGAGTCTATATTTGTCTTTTAAGTTAAGATGTGATTCTTGTATGCAAAAAATATCTGGCCTGAGTTTTTGTATCCAGTCAGCCAATCTATGCTTCTTAGAGGACAATTTAAGCCATTCATATTAATGTAGAATATTGATAAGTCTGGTAAAATTTTGGGTATCGAATTTTTCAAAAATCCCGTGGACATTTTTAATCCTTTCGCCAGTGTGGAAGTAGGAGTTTGATCAAAAGTTTCTGAGTGAGTTTACTTTTGTGTTAGAGGGTTGGGTTGGTCATTATGGAGGATGGGTCTGAGAATGTTCTGAAGAGCTTGTTTGGTTATGGCAAATTTCTTCAACATATGAATGTCATTATAGTCTTTAATTTCTCCATCATAAATGAAACTCAGTTTAGCTGGATACAGGATCCGGGGTTGAAAGTTATTTTGCTTTAGGAGATTAAAAGTTGATGACCACCCTCTTCTGGCTTGAAAATTTTCAGCAGAGAGATCTGCAGTCACTCTAATATTCTTCCCTTTGTGTAGGTAATGACTTTCTTTCATCTGGCTGCTTTAAGAATTTTCTCCTTCATATCAACTTTAGTGAATTTGATTATGATATGCCTGGGGGGTGTTTTATTGGGATTGAGTCATGCTGGGATTCTGAAACTGTCTGCTATTTCAGAATCTCTAGGCATGTGTGAAAAATTCTCTTTCATAATTTCATGGAGAAGGGCCTCTGTGCCTAGCGAGGCAACTTCATCGGTTTTAGGGACTCCAATGGGTCTGATATTAACCTTCTTCGAATTATCCCAGAGCTCTCTGAGAGAATGATCCGTTTTTGCTCTCCATTTCTCTTCCTCTTTGAGAGTATGGGAACATTCAAAGGCTTTGTCTTCAATGTCAGAAATCCTTTCTTCTGCTTGCTCCTCTCTGTTACTGAGGGATTCTACCATATTTTTCAGCTCTTTGAGGGCTGAAAATTCTTGCTTCAGTGTATCTAAGTCTTTCTCTTTTTTGTCTTTAAATTTGTTGAATTCTTGAGACAACTTTTTAATTTCTCCTCGAATTCCTAATTCTGACTTTTGAATTGCTGCTTGAAGTTTTAATTCCAAATTTTCCTCCACTTTATTAATCTTATTTGCAATCCACATTCTGAATTCGATTTCTGACATCTCAGCCAGTTGTTTATGAATGGGATCTTCAATTACATCTGACATATCTTTTCTTGGGGGTGTTGATTTATTCTGGTTATTCATGTTGCCAGAGTTTTTCCACTGATTCCACCCCATGGTTGTTTTACTCCCTTTGATTTTTCCCGTTGGGTTTTGTCGAGGGCCTGTACAGTGTTATGGCCTGAGAAACTGGGGCTCTGTCTGGTGTGATGTGGCTAAGTGGTTCTGTCTTGTTTTCAGCTGGTTTCTGTTCGACCCTAGTGAAACAGATACTCTGGATTGAAGTCTCAGATGTGGAGAAATATCAGCAATTAAGTCATCCCACTCACCACAGGCAACAATTGGAAAAGGAAAATCAAACCTTCCTACAACTGCACACCCAGGGCACCACCTGATTTGTCCTCAGGTGATTGGCTCAGTTCAAAAGGTCCAAATTAATTGTTTCAGTCTGCACCTGTCTTGGGTGAGAGAGTTTAAGAGGTCTCTGGGAACTGGATCCCAGGGGTCTGGTGACTACTCTGATGTGGCTTGCTCCAGTGCTGTGTGGAGTCAGGAGGAGCCACCCAGCCAATTGATTAGTCTGGGAAGGTTGATGCCTCCTTCCCCATCATGCACCACTGTCGCACCCAGTCACTGATAGCCCTGCAGTTGGCTGACCAAGTTGCCTGTAGTAAACTGATACTCCTGAAGTTTGCACCTGCCTGAATCACAAGGAAGTCTGCCAGGCCGCTGTGCTCTGCCTCTCTCTAACAGGAGGTGGTGATGCCTGACAGCCCTCGGGCGCTTGATGAAGGTTGGGGGGTGTTCACTCAGGTCCAGTCCCGCCCCTGATTAATGCTACTGACAGAACAGAACAGATCAACTTTGCAGTTCCCCTGTAGAAGAGAAGCTAATTTGAGTTCCAAATCAGCTTGTCTTTGCTCCTGGAGATTTGTACTCAGTTAGCTGTCAGTTCTGTCCTGCTGCCTTCCTTTGTCTATAGGATGATGATCGCCTGAGGGCCAGGTGCATCTTAGGTTCAGTAAAGCTGTCCTCTGGGTCAGCCCCTCCCTGGGAGTTTTCCCGGTTTGCAAGCCAGTGCTGCCTCAGGAAATTCCTTTACTCATGGTCTCTGGTTGCCCAGGGAGACAGGGGGTGTGGCTTCAGAATATTCGGGGGTGAGCTGTATTACTGCTAAAAGAGGGCTGCAGTTTTATGTCTCAGGGAGCTGCTGTTCTGGTGTGGTTCCCTCTCAGCTGACCATCTTCTCCTCACTCCTGCAAGGAGAGTCTGCACTGATCGGCTGCAGCCCAGGCACTGTGCACACCCCTCGAGCAATCGCCCAAGAGTCTGGACTACTGGGAGACAGGCCTCCAGATCTCAGAGTGAGAGTGGAGGGGAGTGCTGGGAGCTCAGGGTTACAGGTAGATAATATATACAGTATTACACAGTTTTATGCTTGGTCGTATTGTCGCCAAAAGATGGCTGCCGCACTGTGCCTCAGGCAACCACCACTCCAGTGTGGTTCTCTCTCAGCCAGCCGTCCTCTCCTCGCTCCCGTGCCCCAGAGCCAGAACTTACCTGTTGCAGCCCAGACACTGTCCACACCCCTTGAGAAATCACCCAAGAGTCTGGATTCCTGGGGGACAGTTCTCTAGACCTCGGAGTGAGAGTGGAGGGGAATGCTGGGAGGTCAGGGTTGCAGGTAGAGAATATATACAGTTTTACAGTTTTATGCCTGGCTGTATTGTCACCAAAAGACAGCTGCCACACTGTACCTCAGGGAACCACTGATCCAGTGTGGTTCCCTCTCAGCTGACCATCCTCTCCTCGCTCCCGTGCCCCAGAGTCAGTGCTGACCAGCTGCAGTCTAGGCACTGTCCACACCCCACAAGAAATCACCCAAGAATCTGAACTCCTGAGGGGCAGGTCTCCAGACCTCAGAGTGAGCGTGGAGGGAAGTGCTGGGAGCTCAGAGTTTCAGGTAGAGAATATATACAGTTTTACACAGTTTTGTGCTTGGCAGGAGAATGCCATGGCACCCTAGTAGGGGAGGTAGGTCCAGTTTTTAGAGGGTCTCTCCCATGGAGTGTAGTGAGAGGCCTTTGAACTCTGCCCGATTGTTTGTGGGGCACTCCAAGCTGTTCGCACAGGGGAGGGGACCCCCGTCCACTTGGTGATGGATTTTGTACCTTTTGTTTGTATTCTTGTGGTCGCAGCTCACCTCAGCGGGGTTGACGTGCGTTCTTCCACCTTCTCTCTTAGTGCAGCTCACATCCACCAGGTTATTTGCTAAATTTTTGTCCTTTGACTGTCCTTCTGGACGGGAGCTTCTGTGGAAAGCTGGCCTCAGTCAGCCATCTTGTTTTGTAATTCCTATTTCTTTATGAAAATAGTTCATCTGCTCATAACTGTTATACCTACGTGATTGTCTTTAGTACACTTGAGTGTTTATGCTTGCAAAAATGTGTTATTATTGCCTCTTTTGTTGTATAAAGCGGCCTATGAAATGTGCTGTTATGTTTTATATGCTTCTTAGATTCCCTCCTAAAAATGTAAATCAGTGTCTTTTAAATTTAAAAATAATTTTTTTTTTTTTTTTTTTTTTTGAGACAGAGTCTCTCTTTGTCATCCTCAGTAGAATGCCATGGTATCTTAACTCACAGCAACTTCAAACTCCTGAATTAAGTGATTCTTTTGTCTCAGCCTCCCAAGTAGCTAGGATTGCAGGTGTCCACTACAATGCCCAGCTATTTTTGGAGATGGGTCTCACTCTAGCTCTGGCTTGTCTTGAACTCATGAGCTCAGGCAACCCACCTGCCTCAGCCTCCCAGAGTGCAAGGATTACAGGCATGAGCCACAGTCCTGGCCCTAAAATTATTTTTAAAAATTATTTGGGATTTGATCTTTCAGTATTTTAACTTTTCAGATTTTGACCTACTGGGATTTCAGCATTTGGTACTGTGGCTTTCACATTTTTTTTTTCAGAAATATGGGCCAAATCTTATTTTCTGAATATTTTATGCCTAATGTTGATAATTCTCAAAAAATGTTTTTTTTTTTTTCCAAAATATTACTGCTTATTGACAAAGTCAAGAGTTCTGATGGAGATGTATAGGATGTTTTCACATCTGCTAACACAAAATCCATTCTGTAGCCCCAAGGATTAAAGATTAATTCCGATTTTTAAGTCTTATTATTTAAGAAAATGTATTTCAGAAAGCTTTAGCTGCCATAGATAGTGATTCCTCTGAGTGTTCCGGTAAAAGTAAATTGAAACATCTTCTGGGAAGGATTCATCATTTAAAAAATTTGATTCATGGGGAGGGGTGGTCAAAATGTCATCATTAGCAGGAGTTTGAAAGACAATGATTCCAACTTCTGTCATGACTTTGAGGGGATCATGACTTTAGTGGAGGAAGTAACTGCAGATATTTTAGAAATATAAAGAGAGCTAGCATTTGAAGTGAAGCATAATAATATGACTAAATCACTGCCATATCATGATAAAACTTGAAAGGATGAGCAAAGAAAGCGATTTTTTAAGATGGAATCTACTCTTTGTGAAAATGCTGATAACATGCTGAAGGGACAAAATGGATTGAAAAATATTGAATAAACTTAGTTAATAAGATGCTACAGAGAAATATTTTGTGAAAAGAAGTGTCAATCAATGCAGGAAATTTCACTATTATCTTGTTTTAAGAAATTACAATCACCATTCCAACCTTCAACAGGCAGTGCTCTGGATCAGCCATCAACATTGACTCAAGACCCAACCTCTAGCAGAAATATTATGACTTTCTGAAGGCTCAGCTCAGATGATCATTGGTATTTTTTAGCAATACGGTGTTTTTAATTAAGGCATGTGCATTGCTTTCTTAAGGCATAATGCCATAGCATACTTAATAAACTAAAATATAGGATAAACATAACTTTTATATGCATTGATTCTATAGTTTGGCCATTTGTTGCCTCAAACCTCAGGTTAAAATTTGATCCTCAAGTTTAGAAGTGCCTTCTAATGGAAAATGTTTTGGTCTTGAGGGTAGATCTTTCATAAATGGTTTGGTGCTGTCTTCGTGTGATGAATGGGTTCTCTATTGGTTCCAAGAGAACTGGTTGTTAAAAAGAACATGGCACCTCCCCCATCTCTCTTTCTTTCTTTTCATGAGATCTCTGCACATATCAGCTTTCCTTTTCCTTCCACTGTGGGTAGAAGCAGTCCAAGACTTTCTCCAGATGCCTAATCTTCTAGCCAGTAGAATTGTGAGCCAAGAAAACTCTTTTTTTTTTAATAAATTACTCAGTCTCAGGTATTCCTTTATGGAAACACAAAGAAAGAAAACCTGTAAGCCAAAAATTCTCGTAACTGGCTTTATTGTGATATTTGCTTTATTGCGGTGGTCTGCAACCAAACCCACAGTATCTACAGGGTATACCTGTATGTGTTTTAGACTAATAAACAGTTAATATTCATTGAAAAATGCTCATAGAGATATTATTTAGAAGAAGAAGTTAAGAGAGAAGGTATAATGAATAATCAACGTTTCCTGAGAAGATGGAAATGGTTAAGATCCAAAGACAATGTGTCATGGTGGGTCTCACATACATAGAGACAGATGTGTGAAGATATCAGTACAAATGTATGCTTCTGGTGGGAAATTGAAATAGATCCTGTGGGATGGCTTCTATTTACTCTTTGAAATAAGGATGGAGAGAATTCCACTGCTGACAGTGACAGGAGAGTTTGGGAGAGGAGGGGATCCATGTTGGGAATATCATCACAGGAGAAGATGAGTAAGGAAAAGACATGAGATTTCCTAGACTTCCTTTGGAGTGCAAGTGAAAGTTTCATCCCCTAGGACAGTACTTTCTGACTCCAGAATATAGTTTCTTGGTTTGTAATTCCCTCAAAAGAATCCAGCAACAGTCTATACCACATCATACCCAATGCCTTACTCATATTGGCATTATTTTCTGACTCTTTTACACATCTAATCTCTCCAATAGAAGAGAACAACTCAAGGACAGAAAACATATTGCTGCAATACCTACTAGAATATTATGCCCATGATAAAGGTTACTAAGGGTTCATTAAACTTGTCAAACATTAAATCAGGTAAAATTTAATAATTCTAAAAGTTTATTGTTCATGCAAAAGAATAGTTCAAAAACTAGGAGACTTCAAACACGTGAGTAGTGAGTTCTTCTTCACAACACTTACAGCATAATTTATAAAGAATAAAAAAATAAGTATTTTTTACCTTTTTTCATGATTGACTACTATACATTATCATTCTTTTGAAGGCAAGAAGAGCTGTGTAAGCTGATTTGTCTACGGCTGATTGGTAAATATTACTGACTTATGCTGACAAGGATGTAAAATTTATGTCTTGTGTTTTATTTATAATTAGAATTAGCATTTAGGGGAAATCAAAATGACTTAAATTTTGATTGTATGGTTATGGTATTGGGGTATTGTATACTGTTGGCTCTATTTTTTTTTTAAACAAACTTAAAGGGGCTTAATAGTCATGTGTCAATAGGGGACATTTCATACTTGGAACTCAGGTCAAAGACATGATTCCTCATTTCATAAATGGTTTCATACAATAAAATACAGGAATGGCCATTCTTACGTTATTCTATTAAAAAAATTACTTCATTTTATTATTAAGACTTCATCTTGGAGGCCCTCCATTGAGTCCTACCAGATTATTATAGAATGAATCACATGGAAGAATATTTGAGAGTTCATATTATTCTCTTCTTTATTAGTCTGACTCCTTGTAAAAAGTGTCTGAATATTACATAGCTTTTATTTTTCAGAGGCTAGTCTAGAGCCTAGCATATAGATGATGCTCCATAGAGGTTCTTGAAATTCAAACAAAAGGAATTCAAGAAGCTAATAGAACAGATATGAATATTCATTCTCTTGATTATCTTTACATTCTGAGGATATGGCCCTCACTGTTTTTTGTCTCACTATTTATCTAGTTGATTTCACCAGAAACTTGATATTCTCTTTGATGCTTCCTTTTCTCTTATCCTTTACATTCAATCCTATATCATATTTGTCAGATCTAGAATTCATTTTTATCCTTCTTTATTGTTACTACCAGAATACAAGCCTCCATCATCTTTTACTTGGACTAAACACAAGACCATTGTTATTTGAGCCCCTCACTTTCTTGTGCTCCTCCTCCCCAACAATAACACTATTCATACATGAACACACCAGCCTGAGTAATCTGAAAAATTAAATTGCCTTCCTTCCTTAAAACCTTTTATTGTGTTCTCTATTGCCCTAAGTATATATTTCATACTCTGTAACACAGTGACTTTAAGGCTCAATATATTTTGGCCTTTGCTTGTCTCTCTAGTTCATGGCACAAGCGTCTTCTCCTGACTGTGGTTGGTTTTCTTTGTTTTCTAAGGCTCAAGGGCTTATAGCCCGAGGACCTTTGCCATCACTGTTTCATATGCTTTAAACATTCTTGTGCATACACTGAAAGACTGGCTTCTTTTTGTCTTTACATTTCAACTTAAATCTTACTTTTTTTTTTTTTTATTGTTGAGGATTCATTGAAGATACAAAGAACCAGGTTACATCAATTGCATTTGTTAGATAAAGACCCTCTTCTTATCTAATATTTCAGAATATCTTCTCTGTCTTCAGATTCTTCCTAGGGGTCTCTCTCTTCTGCCCTACTTCCCTCCTTTCCTCTGGTTACTTATTATTTTTCTTCACAAATTCTTATCATAATTTATAATTGTGTATTTATTTACTTTTTTATTATAGATTGTGAATTCTACAATGGCCAAGAATTTGTCTGTTCAATTCATTATATTATACCTAGTACCTAGCATAATACCTGAGGCATAGAGTTCATTAAATATTGTTTAATAATAGATGGATCAATAAATGAATAAAAATGAGTGAGTGAAGGAAAGAAAGAAAGAAAGAATAAATGAATGAATGGAACAAGAGGAATGAGTTAGCTTAACCTCATAAGACTATTGATAAGTTAGCATATGGAAATGGACAAAAAATATTAGAAAAGGCAAAAGACATATACAATTATTAATCATGTATATTACATCAAACTTGGTATAGTCTGCATTCTGTATTGTTTCTTGTTTCATATTTTTGTTTGCTTTTGTGCTGTAAAAAAGGATTTAAGACACTTTTTGTAACTTAGATTTTTTTTTTTTGCCACTCTTGCTAAGAAATAGCCCATTAGTATGCTATAGTCAACTAATTGAAACAAACTGCTTCATATGTTTTGTATATTTTTGTGTGTCTCTACATGTTAATGCATACTAGCAAGATGCATAGGGCTCATCGAGAAGTGTGATGTACCTTTTGTTCTTGCTCATGGACTGCTGCTTTAACTTAATTGAATTGTTTCTTTTTAGAGAATGATTCCAATTTTAGGAGCTAGGAGTTTTTCATGCCAAGAAATATTTGGTAGCGGTATTGTTTCCACTTGCTGCTCTATCTTCATTCAATTGTGTCTTTTTTTCTTTGTGTAGGTTTTCTTTTACTTTCAAATTTCATATCACAGACTACCTGGTGTAGAGCATATCCAAAGTAGCTGAGTAGCTAAGGGTAACTGTTTTCACACTCTTCCATAACTATTTTGTAGGGTACCAAGATATGGCAAACTGGGAAAGTGCTCTCCACCCACCCCTGCCACAAGAAAACCATCCTATTAGATTGGGATGGATCTTCTGAAGGCGAAGAGCCTTCCCCTGGGTGCTATAGTAACCAAGCACCTGTACTGAGTAGGAACTGCAGCCTATCCTCTACCCATTTTAGCTGGGAATGAAGTGTGAGCTGAGAATTTGGTGACCAGCTATCCTTCTCTAGAGGGCAGATGCTGCAGGCTGAGGCTTCCATGGACTGTAAGTTTCATGCCTTTGCCCCTAGGAAACTGTAGTAGACGCAGGGTGCCCAATTTGGGCGCTCCCTGCCTGCTGATGTTTTGTAAAGTCACACGTTAGTGGGTCAGATAAGTAATCCAAGGAAGATTTAAGAGACGGACAGCCAGATTATGAATCTCAGATGGCCCTATCTCTGGAAGCAGACTTTCTGATTGGGCGGGGCCACCCTTTAGCACTTCCCTAGTGACTTTGCCCAGAAGGTGGGAGACTTTCAAATTCTGTCAAAACAGCTACCTAACCAGCTGTTATGTAGTTTTGAGGGCAAGCTCATTCAACTCAGCTCCACCCCAAAACACTTCCCCACCCACCAACACCTTGGCAGAAATGAAGGACTCACCCAGAAGTTCCAGAGCCCCACATGAGGCATAAAAGTGCTCCATCTGAGAGGCTAGAACTAGTCACAGGCCTCAAAAAAACCATTTCAGATTGTTTCTTTCATCAAGACTCTCTTATTCATAGGGAGATCATTTTGAACCAGCCCTTTACACAGCATTTACTGACCCAATATGATGGGTTAAGATCAATTCTCATCCACAGATACCATGTACTATCTCAGATATTAATCTGGGTGTGCTACTACAATTCACATGGCCAAGAAGTTCACAGGGCTAAGGAAAGAAAAAGGTTTCAAAGACCTCCATACCTTTTCATCAAAGTAAAACAAGAAATCTACACACATACATAGATCACCACTGTTACAGACTATAAAAAATTAGCAACTGAGATAAATATCATACTAAAGATATCTATAAGCAAGCCTAGACTCAGAACCTAGATCACCATCAAAGCAAGTACAAAGCCAAAGGATCTTACCCAAGAATAGGCTACAAATACACAAGCATGAGTGGTGTGAGGGGGGAAAGCTGCATCTATACAAAAGAAAATCCAAATATGAGAAGCAGATAAGAAGGGATCACTGAGAGAACTCTGGAAGTATGAAAAAGCAAAGTGAAAGGACACCACTAAAAGGGAACACTGGCTCTCTAGCAATGGATAGCAACAAAAATGAAAATATTGGAATGACAGATAAAGAATTTCAAATATGAATTATAAGTAAACTCAATGAAATTCAAGAAAAATGAAAAAAATAACTCAAGAAAACTAGAAAAACAATTCAAGAAATGAACGAAAAATTCACTAAAAAAGACATCTGAAAGAAAAACTTAAAAGAATTTCTAGAAATGAAAAAATTATTTAAGGAAACACAGAACACAGTGGAAAGTTGTAAGAATAGACTAGAAGAGGCAAAAGAAAGAATATCAGAGCTTAACGACAACTCTTTCAAGGTAACTCAGTCAAAAATAATGAACAAAGAATTAAGGGTAATGAACAAAGCCTATGAGAATTATGTGATTATGTGAAACAGCCAAGTACGAGAATCATAGATATCCCTAAGGGTGAAAAAAACCTATTTGAGGGAATAATCCATGAAAAATTCCCTGGTCTTGCTAGAGATTTAGACATTCAAATCCAGCAGCTCAGTGAACACCTAGGAGATTTGTCACAAAGAGGCAATCACCAAGATTGACATGGCATAGTCATCAGACTGGCCAAAGTCAACTCAAAGGAGAAACTTCTGTGAAATGTAAGGAGAAACACCAAATAGCTTTCAAAGAAAAACCCATCATGAGAAATACATAGACCAGGAAAGTCAGAATGGATTGGGACCCCATCTTCAGTCTTCTTAAACAGAACAAATGCTAGCCTATTATTTTGTATCCTGAAAAACAAAGTTTCATTAAGTGAAGGAGAAATAAAGACCTTTCCAGACAATCAAACACTAAGATAACTTGTCAAGGCCAGCCCAGTCACACAGGAAATACTCAGAACTGCATTATATATGAATCACTGCAATGGTCACACCCAGTGTAAAACCACTCAAAAGCTAAAGCTAATACCTCAGATAAAAGAGATAAAACAAAACAACGAAGCACTAACCAACCAGATGAACAGAACAACATCTTACATGCCAATCCTATCAATCAATATGAATGTGTAAATTTCCCACTCCAGAAATAGGGGCTGGATATATGGATAAAGTATATAAGCCTTGTTATCTGCTATCTCCAGGAAACATATCTAACCCAGAAAGACTCTTACAGACTTGAGGTAATGGATGGAAAGATCTATTCCATGCAAATGGAAACTAAAAGAAAGCAGATGTAGCCATTCTTGTATCATATATAATTGACTTTAAATGAATAATAGTAAAGAAAGTCAAATATCATCATTATATGATAATGGAGTAATTCAGCAAGAAGAACAAAACAATCCTAAAAATGTATGCACTTAACATGTGAGAACCCAGATTCATAAAACAAACAAACAAACAAACAAACAAACAAAAAGTCTAAGGAATGAGATAAACAGCAGTATCGTAATTGCTGGGGATTTCAACACCTAACTGACAGAACTAGAAGGATCTTCCAAGCAGAAAATAAACACTTGACTTAAATAGGATTCTAGAACAAATTGGCCTAACAGACATTTGCAGACATTTTATGCAAAAACCACTGATTATATATTCTTCTCATCAGCACATGGAACATTCTCCAAAATTGATCATATTTTAGGCCATAAATCATGTCTCCACAAATTCAAAAACTCAAATTCATAACATATATCTTCTTAGATTGCAGTGGAATAAAACTAGAAATAAACACCAAGAAAGACACTCAATTTTATGAAAAGTCATGGAAATTAAATAACCTGCTCCTGAATGATTATTGGATCAATAATGAAAATAAGATAGAAATCAAAAGATTCTTTGAACTAAATCAAAGGAGACACAAGTTATCAAAATTTGTGAGATCCATCAAAAGCAGTCTGAAGGGGAAAATGCACAGCCTTAAATGCCTATAACAAAAATACCTATAAGAGATGAATCCACCTACGTACCATTATTTAATCTTTTTTAAAATTTATTTTATTTTATTTTTATTTATTTTTATTTATTTATTTATTTATTTTTATTGTGGAGAAGGGGCGGGGAAAGAAGGCGGGGGAAGAGGTACGTGACAGGGTCGGGCCAGTGGCATGGTACCACATTGGCTATATCTAGGTAGAGGCAGTTTCACGCCGGGCCTTGCTGAGTCATTGCTACGCGGAAGTAGCTCAATGGATCTACTTCTAGGCAGGCTCGGGAAGTTGCACTAGGCCTCAGGCACATGGCAGGGCCCAACAATTCCCTCTTTTGTTTTTTGTATGGCGGAAAAACATAGCCCCTGTCTTAGGTTGCCTGCTCTTGCAGTTACAGTCTTACCTGTCATGGGGATACAAACATCAATGGTTTGGTCCCTGTCTTAGGTTGACTGAATGCAGAGTGATCTTACCCTTCTTTGGGTACTATGAATCCACCGTAATCCACCGTGCAGCCTCTCCATATCCTGTCTTAGGTTGTCCCCGCTTTGGGAATCTTACCCGTCATTGGTGCTATGGAGGGCGGTGAAGAATAATAGTTAGATTCTTGGTTAATGAGCCACTGATATTGGACCTCGACCTGATTTAACTGCCTCTAACCTTTTTTTTTGGGATACAGGGCCCAAAGGTGAAGGGTAAATAAGGGTAGCAGGGGAAGAAGGTAGGGTGAAAAACCATGTAGGCCCGTCCATAGGGGATTTTCTAGAATTTCTTTTCTTCTCTTTTCTAGATCTTCTTGGAGTGTTTTGATCTTGTTTTGCA
>CAUYPK010048138.1:0-29966 GCA_963574355.1 Loris lydekkerianus
ACCTACATTCCTATTAATTCATGAGTGGATTAAGAAAATGTGAGATAGACGCACGCACACACACATACACCCCTACTATGTATTACTGCTTAGCCATACAAATGAATGAAATCACTTCTGCACTGCTAGTGGGAATGCAAATTAATACATTTCTTTTGGAAAGATGTTTGGAGAACACTTAGGAATCTAAAAATAGACCTGCCATCCAATCCTATAATTCCTCTACTGGTTATATACCCAGAAGACCAAAAATCACATTATAACAAAGATATTTGCAGCCCAATTCATAATTGCTAAGTCATGGAAAAAGTCCAAGTGTCCATCGATCCATGAATGGATTAATAAATTGTGGTATATGTATACCATGGAATATTATGCAGCCTTAAAGAAAGATGGAGACTTTATCTCTTTCATGTTTACATGGATTGAGCTGGAACATATTTTTTTTAGTAAAGTATCTCAAGAATGAAATTAAAAGTATCCAATGTAACTCAGCCCTACTATGGAACTAATTTATGGCTTTCATATGAAAGCTATAACCCAGTTATAACCTAAGAATATGGAGAAAGGAGAAAGGGAGGTGAGGGGGAAGGATGGGCAGAGGGAGGGTGGTGGGATCACACCTACGGTGCATCTTACAAGGGTATATGTGAAACTTAGTAAATGTAGAATATAAATGTCTTAACACAATAACTAAGAAAATGCCAGGAAGGCTGTAGAATATAAATGTCTTAACACAATAACTAAGAAAATGCCAGGAAGGCTGTAGAATATAAATATCTTAACACAATAACTAAGAAAATGCCAGTGTGATGAAAATATGTCAAATGGTATATAAAACCAGTGTATGGTGCCCCATGATCACATTAATGTACACAGCTATGATTTAATAATAAAAAAATGAATAATGTCTTTTGCAGGAACTTGAATGGAACTGGAGACCATTATTCTAAACAAAGTATCTCAGGAATATAAAAAACAAACACCTCATCTACTCTCTAATAATCGATAGCTTAAATAATGGGCACACATAGGTACAAAGAGATGGTAAATGTCATTGGAATCCAGGAATGGGTACACTAGAGCCCTGACTTAAGCAATACTATAAGGTATACATATAACATTTGTACCCCCTTAATATTTTAAAATTTATAAAAGTAATTACAATTTTTGCTGGTACACCCCATTTCTTATATTAGGATTAGATACCAGGCTAGGAGTATACAAAAGTTACCAGATTATTTTCCAACAAAATAAAAACTAATTTGAACTTTGTAATTTTTAAATATATATAATGACACATAAGTATTTTAAAAGTAAAGTTTTTCCCCAGGATGTTTGCCCAGTGTCCTCTTACATTCGTATTATATGTCCCTCATGCTATTTTTAAAACTTAATTTGTATTAAACGTTATTATATTTTAAGACAAAACCAAAAAAGGGGCACAAATCTAATTTATTACTTTCATGCCTAAGAGTCATGGCTTGGAGGCAGTGAGCTCCACCTTTTACCTTAGCAAGTTCATCTCCCATTATTAGCTTCCATGTATTTTACACTTTTCCTTTCAAGTTCCTAGGAACTGCCGAGACACCATGTGGTTTTCTTTCACTTATTTTAGGTCTGGTGAGCCCTTTTTATATTTTTACTTTTACATAAAGCCTTCCTTGTGCTTAGATACATAGCATAACTTTTCCTAAATCACCTCTTACATATTACACAGTTCTTTTTATGTTGTTGGAAAGGAAAACATCAGAAATGTTTTTCAAATTAATAAATGAATTGAGATAGGGAAGAGTAGCAATTTTATAACAATTGTGTTTTTGTCAGTAGAATTATTAGAAAACATTGGCTTTTTAATAGATTTTTAAAAGCAGAAGTCCTGAGTTTGCATATCAAGAAAGTAAAGAATAAAAATATAAAATAGATCTCCAAAGAATCCATGATGACACCAATGTTTCAGGAGCCCAATTTACTCACTAGTGATCTACTACAAGTGAATTATGGTAGCACTTTAAGTAATATAGATGAAGATAAAGGAGAGAAAAACATACAAGTTCTTTATTTCTCTGTTAAGGATCGTTAGCAGTGGTTACTTTTTCTGGAAATATTAATAGAATAGCGTAGCCTTCTAAAGCTAGAGAATTCTCAACAATATTAATGCTGCTGAAAGACTTATTACCATAAAGATTAGAGACTTTGAAAAGGAAAAATTTCAATAAATAGTCACCATGATACCTGCCTGTCATAGATAAACACACAGTCCATGAAAAAAAATTTTGCTGGGAAAGGCAATAGAAAAGTGCATCCTGAGTGAAGAATGTGGGATTCAAGGGAGCTTTCTTTCATTTTTTATTTTACAATGGAAATTTTAAAAATTCTTTGCTATTGGCAAAAGAATGGGTATGTAAAATCCACTTTGGTTTGTAAGGTTGCATCAGAAAGCTGCATACATTATCTTTTAAGGATGTATAGTAAGCTAATTAATCCTTAGTAAGCTAATTATCCTTAGAACTTGTATGTTGAACTTTCTGGTAAGAGGTTGATCCTCTTCTATAAAATACCTAACATGTTACCTACTTTACAGAATTGTTGTAAGCATTAAAATTAGTTTACACATGTACAATGCTTCATCTGATGCCAAGTTAGTTCTTAAAATACCAACAAATAACATCATCAAAAAATTTTTCCCTCATATATGAATGTAAAAAATGCATTCCAAATAAGTCTTAGTGCCAGTGAAAACTTGCCTTTATTGAATAGGACAGTAACACTAAGCCTGGTATAATTCTTCCTACCATATAATGCATGTAATATGTTTTTCCCTGTCAGAAAGCTTGATCTAAATTTAACTATTTGTTATGATATTATTACTAGTGTTTTCTTTAGCCTTCAATGTTGCTCTTTCAATTTATATTATGCCTTATAGAAAACTATTGCATTATATGTTATGTATTAAAAAACTTTTGGGGCTGGGTACGATAGCTCAGTGGTTAAAGTGCCGGCCCTGCACACCAGGGACAGTGGGTTTACACCTCTCCTGGGCCTGCTTAACAACAACAACAACAAAAAAAAAAACCTTTAAACTTTATGAATAGGAAAAATAAATGACAAATATGGAGATTTCTATATAACAAACAACAGTTTTAGATTTTTTTTGTATTTTACTTATTTACTATTTGCCTAAAAGGACTTCTTCGTTTGTTTGGGTTTTTTAGGCCTGCAAAGAAAACATCTAAAGAAAAGAACAAGGTAGTATAAAAAAATTACCTAAAGTAGTCTTGTTAAGAAATACATAATGAAAGGTAAAGTAAAAAAATAGAGAATTTTTGTGTAAAGACATTTGCTTTGAAAAAGCGATTTATAAATATTAACCATTTTTGATCCTTTTATCAAAAATCCATTCTTTTAAGAAGTATTTTTGTATTTTCTCCTACAAAAAGTTGATAATTATCACTTCTGTATGTTTAACTTATGCTATCAATATTCGGGGGACATTTTGAAACAATGTTATTTATTTTATAGGTGAAAAACCAAATGTATTCTATGAATGACCAATTAACTTGGTCATCTGAAATAGCCTCAGAGGATTGGGAGGTTCCTTCCTTTAATTATTTTATGTCACTCATTAAACAACACGGAACGTGCTGTAAAGGTAGGACCGCTGCACAAGTATAAGGCCTTTTTATTAATATGTGTCCTGTAGTTATGTTTGCATGCATGGCTTGGCACTGCACCATAGAGCACTGATGTGTTATAGTGACATTCATCTCATTAAAATGGAATGTAAACTATAGTTTTGTACACTCTCAGCAAAAAAGCTGGGAGAATTCCATTGTACTTTCCTCACTGCAAATGGCTACCCCAGTGTTTTTGTTGACTCTGCTTCTCCCAGGCCTTACCCGAGGTCGGGTTACCATTGTCTCCCACCTGGGATACTGCAATAACCGTAGAACTGCTTTCCTTTCCACTCCTCCTCCCCAAACCATGGTCTATTCTATGCCCATAATTACGTACCCTGATCATGTTATCCCCTTTAAAAACTAGCTATCACTTCTCATTGCTTATAAGAGTAAAGATCTCAGTCCTCTAACTTTATCTTGCATGATTACATTTTCTTGTTTCTCTCTGTGTCCCAGCCACTTTCCAGATGTTTATTCCTACAATCAGTAGTTTTGGTGAGGTATAAGTGATATGTGGTAAAGTGCACATATATAAAATTTTACATATATATATATATCGATATATATAAAATGTATAAGTATAGAAATGTGTATACATGTGAAATCATGACCATAAGGAAGAGAGATAACATATCTATCACATAACATATCAGTGAGCAGGGCACTGGCCCTATATACTGGGGGTGGCAGGTTTGAACCCGGTCCCGGCCAAACTGCAACAAAAATATAGCCAGGTGTTGTGGCGTGCACCTGTAGTCCCAGCTACTCCAGAGACTGAGACAAGAGAATTGCCTAAGCCCAAGAGCTGGAGGTTGCTGTGACGCCACGGCACGGCACTCTACCAAGGGTGACAGAGTTGAGACTCTGTCTCTAAAAAAAAAAAGAAGAAGAAACGCATTTAGTGCTAACAACTTTTATTTAAGCAAAATTATACCTATATTCCAGAAATTCTGCTGTGGCGTGTTTTCATTTTCATTGAGTTCAACATATGGGATGGACATAAAGTTCGTGTACAATTTACTATGTTTAAACTACTTTAAATTGCACATGAACTTCTTCTCCACTCTGTACTTTCCAGGTTCACTTTTCATTATCTCTTTGATTCATGATGATTTAGATGTGTGTTACTTAGTTTCCAAATAATTGAGTATTTTCCAGAGATATTTTTATTTACTGATTTCTGATTTGATTGCCTTGCGGTCAGGGAACATAATCTGTATCACATAGATCTTTTTAATTTGATCCTTTTGAGTTAATCCTTCAGTTAAGATTTATTGTTATGTCCAAGACTATGGTTGATTTTTGGTAAGTGTTCCACAGGGTACTTGAGAAGAATGGTGTTGCTCACGTCTACTCTATTCTTGCTGATTTTCTACCTGCTTGTTCTATCATTTATTAAGTAGTATGGACATCTTAGACTATGCTTATGAATTTGTCTATTGCTTTTTGCAGTTCTTCAAATTTTTGCCTCATGCATGGTGAAGCTGTTACTATATGAAGTGCATAAACTTTTTGGACTGTTATGTCTTCTTGATTAATTGAAACTTTAATCATGATGAAATGACCTTGATTATTGTTGGTCATATGTTTTGGTATAAACTCTACTTTGGTATATTAATACAGCCACTCCTGCTCGGCCTTTTGTCAAAGATTATCATGGTATATCTTTCTCCAGCCCTTTATCCCATTTGTCTTTACAGTGAGCATGCAATATCTTACAGACAGTATGTAGTTAGGTCTTACATCTTTATCCAGTCTGAAAATCTGCCTTTGAATTAAGGATTTTTAGACAAGTTTCATTTATAATGTGATTATTGACATAGTTAGGTGTGTCTGTCATGATGCTATTTGATTTCTATCAGTCCCATCTGTACTTTGTCCCTCTTTTCTTTCTGCTTTCCTTTAGGTTAGTAATTTTTATGGTTTTGTGTATTTCTTTGGGGGCTTAATGACTATAACACTTTGTTTTGATATCCTGATGATAGCTTAGGATTTATTGTGCATGATTTTAACTTATTACAGTCCATCTTCAAGTAATACTATACCACATCATGCATGGAATAAGAAAATGACAACAGTGTATTTTTATGTCTTCTCTTCCAGCCAGATCCTTCCTGGATCTATGACATTATAGTTTTCATTAAGTTTAGAAAGTTTGGGGCCAATGTTTCTGCTATTTTTTATAACGTCTGTCTTCCTCCTTTTCAGGGGATTTACTTACAAGTTGTTCAGAGATTTTTCATTGTTCACAGCTGTCTCAAATTTATGAATCTTCTCTTTTGTGATGTCTAATCTGTTTTTTTCCTGTACAGTATAGTTTTCATTTCTAACACTGTAATATGCATATGCAAAGTGCAATTTGTTTTTTATAAAATGTCTTCTATGCCTGTACTTATCTTTTTGAGGTTCATTTTGTTATACATTTACTTAAAAACAGTTTGATCCTTTCCTATCTTGCTTTTCTGATTTGCACTAATTCTTCTCTCCTGAGGCAAGGCCTTTGTGATTATTCATTTCTTCTGAATTATTCTTTTTCATAGCCTGGCTCATAGGAATGGGCATTATTCCTGGTATTGTGTGACCCTCACACATGGTTTTCTGTAATTTTTTAACATATTTTTCTCCTTATTCCCAGGTAGTTTCCTACTACGTATGCATTGTACATTACTCTGCTGTGTACCCAAGAAAGGATCTCTGCAGGTCTCCACGGTTCTTTTCTAGTACTGCTCTCTCCTCTCCAGTTTTTTGTTTAGTTATCTTTGCCACGTTTGGTTTAACCATAGGGTTAGCCTCATCACTGCAACTCAAGGAGTCTGGGAGATTCTACCTCAGTATTTCTTCTTGTGTTATGGGCCTGTCAAGGAAGGGAGCTAGAGAATTTGGAAGAGTTCTTTCATTTGTTTTAGTTTTTGAGGAATCATTGTCTTCATTTCCTGAATTCCACTGTCATGAAAATCATTGGTATATTTTGCCTACTTCTGTTTGGGTTGTTTCAGGTAAGAAGGAAAATCAGAATCAATTATTTTGTGCTGGCTAGAAGCAGATTGCAACAGAGCTTGGACACATGCTGTAGATTAGCTAGAATGCTTTTCTTCTCTCTTTTCTTAGTTGCTTCCTTCCCATCCTTCATTTGTTCCTTAGGGAGATCTTCCCTGGGCCTCATAAAGACCAAATTCTCGTATGTGTTCACAGAATAATGTTTTCTTACATCATCTATGTGAATTTATAATTGTCACTTTTGGGGGGGTTTTGTTCTTCATTACATTTCAAGCTAAATAAGAACAGAGGTCTTATCTGTTTTATTCGTAGAGCGCATTACAATGCATTTCACATAATACGCATTTAATACATATTTGTTCAATGTATAAGTGAGTAAACATTAAAATATGCAGTCTTTTATATTCAAAAAGTACTTATATGTTTTATTTCTAATTTTTTCCCTCCATAATACAGATTCTGTTAGCTTAGTCAAAATGCAGGCTGCAGTTCTTTCATGCTTAAGATTGACAGAACTTAAAAAAAGTCACTGTGAACATCTTATAGTAAAAATCAAGAAATTAGAAAATGAGATTAGTGTGGGACAGAAGGAGTTGTCTGAAATAAAAGAAATAAAAGCACAATTAGAACATCAAAATTTCAAAAGGGAAGGAGAACTCTGCTATTTGAGGTAGGACGTTTTAGTTTTAAAAATAGTTTGAACTATTTACTGTATACTTCTAATACAACATACATAGGAGAATTTTATGCTTGGCTTATCTTCTATGGTTTAACAGGGAAGAAATCTTTTTAGTCTCGTGGAGTGTGAAATTCTTGGAAATGACATAAAAAGTTATTGTCAATATGTCCATTAATAATTAAGTGCATATTCTCTTAAATCATGATTATAATTAAATTATAATTAAATCATAATTTCAAAGGCTGTGCAGAAGTCCAGAAATCTCATTATTATTTGACAAACTGAATTTTTTGTTCTTTAATTCTTTTGTATTACAATTCGTGCTACAGGGAATATCTTTTATATGAATTTTTTCTGCAATTCTAACTACTTTGAATAAATTTTTAAACATTGAATTATTTGATTATAATGCATTCAATCCATGGGTTACAAAAAACATAGATTCTATAGGTTTGTTCTTAAGTTGAATTGGTATGTAAGTTGAAACAGGTACATTTAGCTACTACCTACAATCGCCTCCCTTTTCTTAGTTGCTTCCTTCCCATCCTTCATTTGTCACTGTAGCCCTCTCTTCATAGCTGCAGGTTGTGTCTAAGTCAGATGTTTGTAATTCAGGGACTGCCTGGATAGGAATGTTTTTTTAAAGGTCCTTTGATCAATATCTCTAAATCATACTCAAGAAAGTTCATATTAATTTACAGTTTAAACAGCAAAGTATGAAATGGTCATTTTTCTTAACCCAGAAGGATTTTTTTCAATTCCTACTTTTTTATTCTTAATATGCAGGGAATAAAGAGTAAAATGAGAAGTGCTTACTGACAGTTTGTATCTCTCATACACAGATAAAATTCATTCAAAGTTCTATGTTGAAAATAGGCATTATTGTTTATAATATAATTGAACATTAGATCTTGTTCCAAGAGGAACTTTAAAATTGTTTATAAAATACATAATAATCAACAGATAATTTAAATATGCTTCCAAAGAAAGAAACATGAAAAGTGTCAGTAACTGGCCCAGTCGTGGATTATAGTCATCTGTAGATATTATATATTAATAGTGTGAATGACATACAAAGGTGGCCTCTTGTACTGAAAATCATTTGTAGTGATACCTGTACTGTTCTATGAAGGTAAAAATTTATGTATAGTGAATATATCACCTTGTTGATTAATAGTAACGTCTTTATAATTAGTTATTTCTAAAGAGTCTATCCTAATTGAGGAGTAATTAAGACTGAGTAAAAATGGTCATTTTCAACTTGTCACTTTACTGAGTAATTTCTAATATAGTTTTTTATAATATTCAGCAGAGTGACTAGTAACAGAAATTTATCATTTAGAAGAATGTTCTTTTATCTCGGCCTTTCAAGTATATATGTTCTTTGAAAAATATTGAAGTGGGAAATTTAAAACCAGAGAATGGAAAGAAAAAAATATTCAGGGACACAGACATTTTATTAGGGTAAAAACTGACATATAAGCTTTTTACTTTCCAAAAAAATTAATTTTAAGATAAGTATTTAACTGCAGGTTTAATTTAAAACAAGAAGAAGAGAAGAGAAGAAATGCTGACAGGTTATATGAAAAAATTAAAGAAAAGTTAAGAAAAACAGAGCAATATATAAAAGAAGCTGAAATGAAGCAACAAATTAAACAGACTTTGAGTACCCAGGATATAGAATTGAAGACTGTGAGAAAGAATTTAAATGAGGTAAATTAACTTTTCGTAAAAATTTCATATTTCTATCTCTATTTCATCAGTATTTCTTATAATATTCCTTTGATTTAATATATATCATTGAGTTTTGAAGCAAAACCAAAACATGATCTCTTAAAAATGAACTATGACACTTATAACTAAAATTATTTATTATAAAACTTGGCATCTAATGGATACTGAGTATGTTTTTGAATGAAGAATTGAAGTTGAATATCATCAACATATAAATGTTAATTTAGGCATTTTCATGTTAAAATACAAAGTAGATTTGAAACTATAATTAAACGAGGTAAGTGTTTTGCGGAGAAATTTTATTTCACAATATTGTTTCTGCTTAGAACAGCTACTTTTGCTCCTTTGAAAGCAATGAGATACTATGATATATACTTAGTGATTTTTAATAAATATTTTATTTGCAATAAAATGATTGTATTTTTCCTATTTCACATTTATTACCATTTCAAACATTATGAAGAAGAAATAAGTTATTCTGATAGTGAGTAATCTTTCATTTTCTAAGAGGTCTATAAACTTTTTTCTTATTTACCATCAGTGTTTTGAAATATATGGCTTCTTTTATACGTATATATTTATACCAAAGATGTTACTATGATTTCGTAGAGAATCCCTGGTAGAAGTGGACCAGAAGACCTGAGGAAATCCTGCAGCTTGCTTCTATTTTAGTCTTTCCTTTTCACAATTGTGATGACTACATGAGTTTATTGATAGATGTAAAAAGTACTTAGTACAATGCTTAAATTTATCATTTATCAATATATGTAATTCTTACACCTGACTATGAAAATGTTAGGAAAGTAAGAATATCTGTAGAACTTTTTCAGGAAAAAGGAACTCAAAGAACTTTGGGAAATTTTAGTTTTCCAAATATTCACTGGTGCATGGGGAGTTCAGTGGTAGAATTTTCGCCTGCCAAATATTTGCAGAGGTGAGGCTCTTACTCTAGGCTGGATATATAGATACCAGAGTGTATACTCAATTTTTTATGTAGTCAAAGATTTTAATCCTTTATGCCTTTGTTTCTCATGATTCAGAGAATGTCTTTCCAATTCTCAAACTCTTAAAAATTGGCCAGTGGTTTTTTTTTGTTGTTGTTTGTTTGTTTTGTTTTGTTTTGTTTTGTTTTGTTTTGTTTTTTTGGTTGTTTTTTGGTCTTTTTCTTTTTTTTTTAATGTCTTCAAATTAATTTTTGCACTGAGGCAATTTATACTCCGTAAGGTTTGAGGTTTTGATCCAACATCTTTTCTAACAGGATATCCACTGATTGCAACTCTTTCATTGTACATACAGGTTATTCCTTAATTTTAGAGGAAAGCATGGTGTGTCATTTTATTGAGTACTAGCTAAAAGTTTCCTTTGTTTTACTTAGATTTCTCATAATCATGAAAGAGAAAACAATCTATTGCATGAAGATCACATGCAGGATGAAACTACCAGTCTAAGATTAGAAAGAGAGCTAATAAAAAATGAGAATGAGAAAAAAGTACAGAAAAATCTTGAGGATCTTGAACATATAGAAGAAAGGAATGATGACCTTCAAAAGGCCTTAAAACTGAAGGAGGACACTTTAACAAAAACACTATCCCGATATAGTGAAGAGCTCAGTGGCCTGAAAGATAAAAATGCAACACTGAACTCTAAATTGGAGACAGAAAAACAGAAGAATGAAAGACTGGGAAAGGAAATTGAATCCTGCCTTTCTAGACTGGCTCATGCTGACCACAATCGTGATCAAAGCGAAACAATGAAAAGGGACCTAGAACTTAATTTCCACAGTGCAGGAGGTGACTGGTTGGGCTTACAGAAAAATCTGAATGTTCAAATTAAATATATTCTTCAACAACTCAGTCAAGCTAAGAATAAATGCAGTACCCTTGAAGTTGAGCTTGGTCACACAAAAGATGCACTGATAGAAAAGACATTAGTTATAGAAGGTATGCAAAAAGCTCTGAGACAAACAGAGTACAAAAAGAAGGAAATTGAGCAAATGTATGAAAATGATCGAAGTCAAATGGATAAATATATTATAAAGCAGAAATCTCTAAAGGAAAGGTTATATGAATTAGAAAGTGAAAACATGTTGCTTCAACAGCAACTGAAGGTTGCTCATGAGAAAGCTGATACTAAAGAAAAGATAATGATTGAGATGCAAGACCAATTTCATGACATTGTAAAAACATGTCAAGAGAGGAGTGAAAAGCAAAGTTTTATGTTAGTAGAGAAAAATAGAGAATTAACCAATGAATGTAATCACTTAAAAGAAAAACAGCATGAATACAAGAAAGAGAAAGCAGAAAGAGAAGTAAGTATCAAGAGTTGGAAAATATTTTTCCAACTTCCTAAAAGAAAATTTAAAGTAATATTAGGTTATGGTTACATGTTGAATCTACTTAAAAATAAAAACACATAGATTAAAAATGTATTTACTATATAAGCATAGAATCATACCTTTTAGATAAGTTAGAGTTGAGAGAGATTGTGTGGCTTAGGAAATGTTAAGAGTTTAAGTTACACATTGCTGAATAGAAATAGACTAATATTAAAAATATATTTTTATAATGCTGAAAAATTATTTTAGTGTCTTTATATTGCCTCATTTTAAGACTATGATGAACCAGTTAAATAGAAATGGTCATACCTGAAATGAGTATTTTGAAATCAAGATTCAGTTAAATAGGTGACTTCGGCAGTTAATTTCAAATTTCCCAGATGAAGTGTGTTGCTATACCTCATAATACTTCTCCTTATACATTTTATTGATAATTAATATAAATGTAGTTTGTCATGTCAATTTTTCTTAAATCTGAAAATTGCTTTGTCTCAAATTGTGTTTTGTTATGACCACTCTATTATTTCAAGTGAATTTTAGCAAAACCATATTTGATTTAGTCATTCTACTGATATTTACAATTGACTTTGAATATTTTCATAAATAATTTACTCATAATTTTCATTTCAAGGCCCATAATATATCAAAATATATTTTCATTTATATCATTTGCTATAAATTTGTCCAATACAAGAGGAATTATAGTTGTTATCTATCTGTGATTTATTAGTTTGGAATTGGACCCCCATTTTCAGAGTGAGGAATGGCAGGGTTCACATATAGTGTGAATAAAGTGAGTAAGGAAGAGAGTTATAGAAGGTGCAGGTCAGGGAGGAAGGTGGAGGCTGGGTTTCCTGGGTTCTCAAGGGCCATTAGAATTTTACCTTTATTCTGAGATCTATTGGAAGTAGTTGAGTAGGGGATTTTTTTAAAATGTAAGAAACTCTGGGGTTGATTTGAATAGGGAAAACATTTCACAATGTAGGACTTAACCACCACCAATCCCACCCACATACCTATTCCTTTTTGAGAGGTCAATGGGTTGTTAAGCATTTCACATTCACCACAGGAGGAATGAATAGTGGACTGAATTTGTGAGTAACAGAAACTGATTTGGCAGGAAGATAACACCTCTAACTTCAGTGATAAATAGAAATGTGTACACACAAGGAAAAGAAAGTGAATCAATGTTGTGTTGATATTTTTCAAATTTTATATATATATATATGTAGAGAGAGAGAGTTAAATATTGTTAATGTAATTTCAAAATAAGATTATTTAAAACAAAAATATCTTATCAGGCATTTGTGACAAAACTTCAGCAAGAACTGACTGATACTCTACAAAAACTAGCTAGGTCAGAGACTTTGCTAGACATTACATCATGTCACAGTCATTTAGAAGATGAAGCCCAGAATTCAAAGAAGATCTTAAGTCAGATCACAAGTCAAGTACGTATGAATTTTAATAGTTCAACAGTTCATCTAGAGCTGTTCAATAATATAAAATGTTTTAGGATACCAGTTTCAGTGGACAGCTTTCTTTTGTATTTTCATTGTAATTAGATTTTTACTATTTTATTAATATTATTTTTATAATGCACTTATTCTTAAACTCTGCCTTTCATTCTGCTATTTTTTTATAATTATGTATATATTGGGAAGTGGACAATTATACATCATTCTTCAAAGTAGTTGAGAGACTTTTTTCCTATTAAAAAGTATTTTTTAGTGATTTCTGTATCAGCATGGTGAGGCAAACCAGATTAAATCAGGGGACAATGTCTAATGGAATATTCCAGAACATAGTATTATTTCTTATCTTCACTTATGTAACTGGATACAGAATCTGTGTACATTTCAGGTTAACTTGTACAGAAAGGTTATAATACTGTTCTCCACAATGCAAATGTTTTAGGCTAATTTATGAACACTTTGCAACATTAGTTTCCTTCATTTTCCTCTCATTTTAATTATATTGTAAAAGCATGGAAATACTCAGGTCATGTATACTAAGTATATCCAAAAGAGAATTAAGAAAATTGTCCAGACCCTGCCATTGGATTTTTAAAAACATCTTTTTTGAAATCCTATTAGTATAGCATGTATTTCACCCACTTAAATGTCTCTTAGTATATTCATAGAGTTGTGTAACGACTACCACAATACATCTAAGAAAAATTTTCATCATCCTGAAAAGAAACCTTGAACCCCATAGCCATCACCTCCACCTTCCCCAGTCCAAGGCAACCACTATCTACTTTTGCTTCCATGGATTTGCCTGTCTAGACATGTCATGTAGTGTATGGACTCATATAATATGTAGTCCTTAATCACCGGCTTTTTAAACATAGCGTTAACTTTTTCTGGGTTCATCTGTGTTGTAGCATGTATTGGTACTTGATTTCTATACCAGTTTCACATTCATCACATGAGGGATCCATCCAGGTTGTTACAAAAGATAAAAAATCTCCACCTTTTTTATGCCTGAATAATATTTCAAGATATACATATACCACAGTTTATTAATCCATCCACATGTTGAAGGGCAGTTGGGTGGTTTCCACATCTTTGTGATTGTGAATTGAGCTGCTGTAAACATTCAATTGTAAATGTCCTTAAGGTAAAATGGTTCTTTTTCTATTGGGTAGATACCTTATAATGGGATTTCAGGATAAAATGATAGTTTACTTTTAGTTCTTTAGGAATCTCCATATTTCTTTCCGTGGAGGCTGTACTACCCTGTAGTTCACGAGCAGTGCATGAGGATATCCTTCTCTCCACAACCCCCACCAGCATCTGTTGCTTAGGGATCTTGTGATGGATCATTCTCCATCTCCATGGGGTTAGGTAGTATCTCAAAGCAAGTGTGATTTGCATTTCTCTGATTATTAGGAATGATGAGCATTTTTTCATGTGATCCTTGGCCATTTGTCTTTCCTCATGAGAAAAGATTCTGTTCATGTCTCTTGCCCAGTTTTTAATGGGCTGTTGGCTCTTTCTTGTGGATTTTATAGAGTTCTTTGGAGAGTCTGGTTATTCACTCTTTCTCATATTTGTGGCATGCAAATACCTTCTCCCATTCTGAAGGTTGTCACTCTGCTTTGTTGATCATGTCCTTGAATATGCTGAAACTTTTTTACTTGATCAGGTCCCGTTTATTTATATTTGTTGTTGCTTTGATTGCCAATGTGGTCTTCTTCATAGATTCTTTGCTTAGGCTGATAAGGAGCTTCTCTGACACTTTCTTCTAGGGTATTTATAATTTCATGACTTAGATTTAAATCTTTTATCCACCATTTGTTAATTTTTCTAAGCAGTGAGAGGTGTGGGTCTAATTTCAGTCTATTACATGTGACTAACGAGTTCTCCCAGCACCATTTGTTTTCCCCAGTCTGTGTTTGTGTTTGCTTTAACAAAGATAACCTGGCAATATGAGGCTGGTTTCACCTCTAGATTCTCTGTTCTGTTCCATAAATCTATGTCTCAGTTTTTATGTGAATACCATACTGTTTGATAGTCTGAAGTCTGATAAGTGAACAGCCTCCAGACGTTCTTACTTCATAGAATTGCCTTGGCTATTCAGGGTTTTTTCTGGTTCCATACGAAACATAGAACTATTTTTTAAAGATCTTCAAAGTGTGAAATTGGACTTTTAATAGTATTTCATAGCTATCTCTGTAGAGATCCTTCTCATCCTTTGTTTAATATGGTTCAAGGTATTTAATTTTCTTTGATGCTACTGTGAAGGGTATTATATTTTGATTTGATTCTCAGCTTGACTGTTGGCATATATGAAGGCTACTGATTTGTGTATAATGATTTTATATCCTGAGACATTGCTGTATTTCTTGATCATTTCCTAAGAGTTTGTGGTTGAGTACTTGGTGTTTTCTAAACATAAGATCATATGGTAAGCAAAGAGTGATAGTTTGACCTCCTCTGTCCCCATTTGGATCCCTTGATATCCTTCTATTGTCTGATTGCATACACTACGACTTCTACCACTATGTTGAATAGTAGTGGTGACAGTGGATCATCCTTGTATGGCTCTAGTTCTAAAGGGGAATGCTTCCAATATGATATTTGCTCTGAGTTTGTGGTAAAGGGTTTCTGTCGGCTTAAGGAATGTCCCATCTATGCTAATTTTCTTAAGTGTTCTTACCAAAAAAAGGATGTTGAATTTTTTCAGATGCATTTTCTTCATCTAGTGAGAGGATTGTATGGTCTTTGTTCTTTCTTCTGTTTTATGTAGTGAATTATATTTATAAATTTGTTTATCTTGGACCAGCCCTGCATACCTGAGATAAAGCCCACCGGGTCATCATGAATTATTTTTTTGATGTGTAATTGATTCTGCTTGCTAAGATTTTGTTGAGCACTTTTGCATCAATATTCAACAATGATATTGATCTATAGTTTTTTTTATTGTTGTGTCCTTTCCTGATTGGGTATCAGGGTGGTATTTGCTTTGTAGAAAAAGTTGGGGAGGGTTCTCCCTTCTCAATGTTATGGAATAAATTCTGAAATACAGGTAAAAGCTCTGCTTTAAATGTTTGGTAGAATTCTGGTATGAAACTGTCTGGTCCACAACTTTTTTTTTTTTAAACAGTCTCACTTTGTTGACCTTGGTAGAGTGCCATGGCATCAACCTCACAACACCCTCAAACTCTTGGGCTCAAGCAGTCCTCTTGCCTTACTCTCCCAAGTAGCTGGGAGTATGCCTGCCACAATGTTCAGCTATTTTTAGAGACAGGGGTCTTATTGTACCTCAGGCTGGTCTCAAACTCCTGAGCTTAGGCAATCCACCCACCTTGGCCTCCCAGAATGCTAGAATTACAGGTGTGAGCCCCTGAGCTGGGCTTGCCTATGACTTTTTGTTGGAAGCTTTTTTATTGTTATTCCAATTTTTGTGCTTGATATTAGTCTGTTGAAGAGTTCTAATTCTTTTTGATTGAGTCTAAGGAGATAGTGTGATTCCTGGAATTTGTTCATTTCTTCCACCTTTTCAAATTTCTAGGCATAGAGATTTTTGTTGTGTTCAGTGATCTTTTGTATTTCTGTGGTGTCTGTTGGTACTTCCCCTTTTCCATTTCTGATTCAACTCACTACAGATCTTACTTTTGTGACTGTGGTTAATCTAGCCATGAGTTTGTTAATCTTGTCCTTGTTTGTTTGAGTTTTTTGTTTATCATTTCAAAGAACCAACTTTTTACTTTGTTAATCTTCTGAATGGTTCTTTAGTTCTCAATTTCATTTAGTTGTGATCTGATTTTGTCTATTTCTTTTCTTCCACTGGGTTTGGGATTGGATTGCTCTTCTTCATCAGTTCCTTACAATGATTCAATAGATTGCTGATTTGTGCTTTTTTTATTTTCTGTATGTGAGTATTTAATGTGATAATTTCCCCTTTTGGACTGCTTTTGCCATATCCCAAATAGCTTGTGGCTTCACTGTCATTTTATTTGAGGAATCGAATGATTTTCTTCTTTATCTCCTCATTAACCAGGCTATCATTCAGCAATAAGTTGTTTAGTTTCCATGAGTTTGTGTAGGAATGAGTGTTTCTCTTGAAATTGATTTCTGATTTTATTCCAATGAGGTCTGTAAGGATACGTGGTATAATCTCAATTTTTTGTTGAGGCTTATTTTGTGACCTAAAATGTGATCAAATGTGGAAAATGATACATGAGCTCATAAGAATATATATTCAAAAGTATTGGGGTAAGATGTTCTATAGTTATCTATCACCCCTACTTGTTCTAGTCAAATTTTAGTCCAAAATTTCTTTAATTTCTGCTTGGAAGATCTGTCCCATTCTGTCAGTGGGGTGATGAAATCCCTGACTATTGTGGTGTTGTTGGTTATTATGTTGTTTTGATCAGGTAAAATTTATTTTATAAATCTGGGATCACCTGAGGTGGGTGCCTAAATATTTAGGAATGGTATGTCTTCTTGCTGAATTATTCCCTTCATTGGTATAAAATGTCCATCATTTTCTTTCTTTTATCACTTTGAAATCAATGGTATCTCCTATGAATATTGCAACTCTGGCTTCCTTTTGGTTCCATTAGCATGAAATATTGTTTTATAATTCTTCACCCTGAGTATTGTCTTGTGCTTGAACATTAGATGCATTTCCTAAAGACAGAAAATACTAGGCTTGAATTTTTCCTATCTAGTCAGCAAGCCTATGTCTCTTTAACAGAGAATTTAATCTATTCACATTAATTAAGAAAGTTGATAAGAAGGGTGGATTTCTATTCATTCAGTTGTGATGGACTTTTTTGCTTTGTTTTATTACGTGGGCCACTGTGGTAGCTTGGCTTTGACCTTAAGTTCCTAGGTAGTTTTATTTTGCTGGGAGTCCATTGCATTGGTCTGTGTATAGTACACTTCTGAGAACTTCCCTCAGGACAGGTCTGGTAGTGACACATTTCCTCAAAATTTACATGTCCAGGAAAGATTTTATTTCTGTGTCAAATATGTAACTTAGTTTGCAGGGTACAAAATCCTAGGTTAACAGTTGTTCTGTTTAAGAAGATTGAAGACGGGGGTCCACTCTTTCTGTCTTAAAAAGTTCCTGGTGAGAAACTAGCTGTAACTCTGATGGGATTGCCCTTATAGGTTAGGTGCTACTTATGCCTGGAAGCTTGTAGAATTTTCTCTCTCATTTTGACTTTGGCCAGGCTAATTACAATGTGTCTAGGAGATGCTTTGTTTGAATCGAGTCGTCCTGGAGTTTGATATTTATCTAGTAACTGTATGCCTGGGTCTCTGGAAATGCTTGTGAAATTTTCAACTACAATATCTTCAACTAGAGCATCCATCCCAGATGGGAATTCCTTCTTCTCCTTCAGGAATTCCTGTGATTTGTATAGTTATACACTTTGTACAGTCCCATAACTCTCTAAGAGATTGCTCAGCTTTTCCTGTCTTTTTTCTGTCTTTAAAAATGATTGTGTTAGCTCAAAAATCTTGTCTTTGAGTTCTGAGATCCTTTCTTCTTGATGGTTTAATCTGTTGCTATAACTCTGCTGTGTTTTGAAACTCTCTGAAAGCCTCTTTTAATTCATAAGTCCCATTATGTCCCTCCAAGTTATGTCCAGATCCTCGGTGACTTTGTCTTTAATTTTCTTGAGTCCTTGGGATAACTTGTGGACTTTTTTTGCTGGTTTTCCATTTCTCTTCAATTCTATTCATCTTATTTGT
Organism: Loris lydekkerianus; assembly: GCA_963574355.1. Lineage (NCBI taxonomy): Eukaryota > Metazoa > Chordata > Mammalia > Primates > Lorisidae > Loris > Loris lydekkerianus. Next base: position 18,637 of record CAUYPK010048138.1, read on the forward strand.
TATCCATATTCTGAATTCCATTTCTATCATTTCAGCATTTTCTTTATGGTTGGAACTTTCTGTGGTACCTTCATTGTGATCCATTGTAGGAGTTGATCTGTTCTGTTTTTTTCTCATTGCCAGAATTTTTTTGGTGGTCTTCCTATGCCTTATCCTCCACCCCACCCCACCCCACCCCCTATTCCCCTACACACACATACTTTTAATCTTTCCCTTACCCTTCTTCCTCCCTAACCCTTTCTCACCTTAACTCCAGGGTATTGGATTGAGTTGACCTTAAGGATTAGTAGAGAAAGTGAAGAAAAAGAAGGAGAAGAAAGAATAAAAAAAATTGGACTGTAGTTATAAAAATCTTTGTTGCCTTGGAAAAGAAATAGGAAGAAATAGTCCTCATACTGAATGGTAGAATCCATAGAACTATACGATCTTACTCGGAATTGACATTTTCTATTGTACGTTTCTTCCTGCTTATTTTTAAATTTTCTTTTTTTTTTCCCCTTGAAAATGAAATGTAATGGTCAGTTTTAGATATTAAAAGTGTACAAGTTATTGTGATATAATAATTGTGTACACACAAAAATAAACTTAAATAAAATTATATAATAGTCCATGTGGTGGTCCTCAGAATTTACAAATATGCATGGCTACCATTAGATGATTTCATATCATTTTGCATTTTATCAATTTTAAAATTTGAATATATGTCTGATAAAAAAAATTATTCAAATTCAAGAATAATACTGTATTTTCATCTTAGACATGGCAGGTAATCTTTTCTGTAAAGGGCCAGACAGTATATTTTAGGTTTTGTGAGCCATAAATCACAGTTGCAACAACTTGACTCTGCAGTGTCAGCACAAAAATAGCCAAAAACAGTAAGCAGCCTGAAGGAGTGGAGCTGTTTTCCAATAAAATTTAGCTATAAAATCAGACAAAAGGCAGATTTGTATTAAAGTATTATTTTTTAATAAGAAAGAATGTGACAGTCTAGAAATTATATATATATATTTTTTGGAAATTATATTTTATATATACCACATTTTGTTTATACATTTGTCAATAGACAGACATCTGGGCCATTACCAAATGTAATGTTTTTTCTCTCTTCTTTGTTTTAGCTGCAAGCAACGCAGGATGAAATCAAAGAGACTAGAAGACAGGCTGAGAAGATGCAAGACCACATGAAAAAGTACAATTTAAAGCAGTACAGGAGATAACTTGACTATTCTAAAGCAAATAAGTAGTATAAGAACTATATCAGCTATGACAATAAATCTGCATGAAGCTAAGGAAAAATTTCAACTTTAAGCTATACAGACATGCATACTTTTTGCACATTATTTCTAAATTTTTCTAAATTTTTCAAATTATCCACAAAACACAGCTAGGAAAATGATACACTTGCCAAATCATCTACTTTTCAACTTCTTAAGAATTTATGTAATTATACCTTCAGATATTTGTTCAGAAATGATGAGGCAATTTAAATATCTGTGAGATTAATTACTTTAAAATGTTCATTTTAGGCTCAAAATTCAGAATTCAAAATTCAAAGCTACAATCAAAGAGCAAGCAGGGAAACTTGGGCAACATGAGGAAAACCTGTTATGTGCAAGATCTGTAAGTCAATCTCTTATTTTCTGTCATGCTGAGATGAATTTTATTTCTGTAGTAATATAGGCTAAGTATCCCTTATTCAAATGCTATGATAACAAATATTTCAGATTTTGGAATATTTGTATGTATATAGTAAAATATCTTGGGGGTGGGTGGGACACATGCCTAAATACAAAATTAATTTGTTTCATATACATTTTAAGCACATAGCCCCAAGACAATTTTATATAATATTTTTAAATAATTTTGTGCATAAAACACTGTCTGAGTGTTTTCACTGCCATAAAACTTTGAGTGTGTTTTTACTTGTCACATGAGGTTTTATGTGTAATTTTTGATTTTTCACTTGGGGTGTCATGTATACACTCAAGAAGATTCAGAATTTGAAGCATTTTGGATTTCAAATTTTTAGATTAGGGATCCTCATCCTGTAGTATAGATGCTCCTTTACTAAAATGGGGTTATATACTGATAAACCCATTGTAAGTTGAAGCTATCATGAAATGAAAATATATTTAATACATTTAACCTATTGAACATCTTGGCCTAGCCTACCTTAAACATGCTCAGAACACTTAGCTTCACCTAAGATTGAGTATTATCTTCTAAGAGAAAGGCTACCCTATATAAAAGTAGGAATATCATATATACCACATATCACTGTCTGGGAAAATATCAAAATTCAAAGTATGTTAAAATTGGGATGGTTTTATACCATTGTAAAGTAAAAAAAAAAAAAAAAAGTTGAACCATCTTAATTATGTCAAAATTGGAATGGGAATTATAAATTTCCATAGAAATGAGTTAGGAAGATGGCATAGAATTATTTGTCACTTTTGAAGTGTATCTTGTGATCAAAAATTTTTTAAGAAACAGCTTTCAACCAACTGAATTAATATCCCTTAACTTCTCCAGAAGTTTTCATATTATTCATTCCTATGCCCAAGATTCCCCTGGTCAAGATATTTGATGGACACAATATTGAGGTGAAGAATCTGGGTTAGAAAGGCAAGAGAGCTTTAGCTGTCACAAGCCTTTATATGATGAAGTTCAGCATGTTTTTCAAACAGACTCTACCACAAGACTTCCATAAGGCCTATTTAAAAAGGAAGTTACTCACAATAAAACCAAAGGCAAAATGTTTTCTTGGCTTGGCAACCGTAGCACAGTGATTACGGCGTAAGCCACATACACCGAATGTTGGCAGGTTTGAAACCAGCCCAGGCCAGCTAACCAACAATGACAACTACAACCAAAAAATAGCTCGGTGTTGTGGCGGGCGCCTATAGTCCCAGCTACTTAGGAAACTGAAGCAAGAGAATCACTTGAGCCCAATAGTTTGAGGTTGCTGTGAGCTATGATGCCACAACACTCTACCAAGGGTGACAAAGTGAGACTCTTGTCTAAAAAAAAAAAAAAAAAAGGCAAACAATCCTTTATCTGACCCTTGTGGAAAAGTTTTACATTGTAAAGAAAAAAAAGACACAGTATAATGGTCAACATACTAAGGATGAGGGTGCACTCCCAAGTTTAAAAAATAACATTACACTCAAAGTAACACCAGTAGGAATCAACATGAAATTGCAAAAGCAATCCATGCCAAGGAATAGTGACTGAGTGTGTGGTTGAGAATCTTTTTAATGAAAAGTGAATTAGAAGAAGGAGCCCTCAGTAAAGAGGTCAGGGCTAGAAATATAGATTAGGGAATCTAATCCTTGAGATTTAAGGATCTCTGAGAGAATTTTTAAACAATAATAGCAAGAAATAGGACTAAACATCAGAAGCACTGAATTGAGAAAATAAGGTGCAGTCAGAGGACCAGACAGAGGGTATGATCAATATTAACAGTTGGTGCTAAGAAGTAAAGCAGATTAAGGACTAAAAAGAAGGGCTCTGATGGCCTTCACAATTTATTCATTGTAAGTACACAATTGAAAGTCAGGTTTTGGTTTAAAAGAAGACAATAAGTGATGCCAAACTAGATATCTAAAGGACACATCTATTGAAGAATATTAGAGTCCATCCATATAATTCTACCCCCTTTGAAAGGCTAAGGCAGGAGGATCACTTGAGACCATGAGTTTGAGTCTAACCTGGGCAACATAGGAGATGCTATCTCTGAAAAAATATTAAAAATATGTAGCCAGGCATTGTGCATGCACCTTGGACTCTCAACTATTCTCAGGGTGAGAGAGGAGGAGAGGAAGATGATTTGGGCCCAGGAATGCAAGGGTCCAAGTGAGCTGTGATGGCGTGATGGTGCCACTGCATTCCAGCCTGGTTTGAGTAAGACCCTTTCTCAAAAAAATGAACAATAAATAAAATAAAAAAGAATATTAGGGTCCATTGAAAGGAGAGAAACAGGGTAACAGAAAAGCCACAAGAATCAGGTAAAAGTTAGTTTTTTATTATAGAAAAGACTTGAAATGTATTTTGTTTTGAACCTTGTTTAAACCAGTTAAACAATGTAACTGAAGAAAAACTTGAAGGAAGGTGACATCTCTTTCTCCCATTAAATATTTCAGTTTCCATTATCATTTAAAAGTACTGTCATTTTGCCTTGTATGATGGGGTCCTACGTATAATGCGCATTCATCTTTTTGGACCAAACTTTCAGGAATATGCCCCTCAAGAAAATGGCTGGCTCTTAGCTGGGAAAGATACATCTAGGGAGAGCTAATGCACCCCTGGTAAATGTGCAGATTGGACCTCCCTCCTGCAGCCACCTGCTCTATAAAGGATGCCTCTGCCTCTCTCCTAGGAACACCTTCCTTCCCTGCCATTTTGAGGTCTATGGCCAAGATGTGTGGCCAGTTGGCAGGAGTTTCTGAGGCCACTTAGCCTAAGGACCCAACCATGTGGGTCCCTCAGGCCTGTTCAGAGTTCCCATGCCCTCCATGTGATCAGGCCTCAGGCCTTAGCCCATGCCTTCCATGGCCATGGAAGACCACCAGCCCGAACATCCCACCCTGATTGTAATGCTCTGTGGGTACCACTCTGGCCCTCTCCCACCAGATCCCAGATCCTCCCAGGCTTGAGCCCCATGTGCCTACAAGCCCAGGCAGTACTGCTTCTGAGCTGTACTACCCATGTATAACATGCATCTGTAATTTCCCCTCAAATATTTTTCAAAAAATAGTGTGCATTAGACATGGCAAAATGCAGTATATTGTTTTTCAGATTAATAATTATTATTGGAGAATTATTTATTAACACTATTATCATAAAGCAAGAATTTTGGGCAAAGATGAAATTATGATTTAGCAATTAGACAACATTAGTTACATTGTTTAAATTTTTTAATTTTAACATGATACTGTTATGCCTTGAATCAGATTACCTAAGAACTGAAATAAGAATGATTGATTTCTTCTGTAATCCAGGTTAAATTCTGAATTAAATGAACAACTTAGTTAATATTAGTTATAAATACATTAAACTTCCTTTTTGCATATTTAATACTGCTTCCTGAATCACAGGCTCAAAACTAAGGAAGAAAATTTACAATAAAGATTAGGGCTAAAATTACTTTTCAAATGTATCATTTTAATTTGTTTTAGACCCAAATATCAAATCAAGAAGATGGCACTGAGAAGGAATTCAGTATTACAGATCTGGAGTCTGAATTCTTCACAACAGAAAATTCTCAAGAACAGTTTGATAAAACCAGATGTGAACAAGATGAGGACCTCTACCTAAAAGACTTACAAGCTAGAAAAATCTTGCCTAATAACCTAAGCAAGTAAGTCAAAACACAGAAACATAGAAAGCAAATTAAACTCATTAATTTACCTCAAAAGCATTATCTTTAGTGAGGAAAGCTCATGAGATTAGTTGAAAATTATATTAGTTGAAATTGAGAACTTGATAATGTAATTTAAAAAAGATGTTAGTGAATAAACTTACAACTCACCTTTGAAAGCTTGTTTAAGGACAATCTATGTCTCTCTTACTTTTTGGTGGGGCCAAGGCGGCTATATGGCTTTTTTTCCCCTGAATATTCTCATGTACTTGTATTTCACCTAGGTATTTTTGAACCTTTATAAATTTATATAGTGATATTGTTTTAAATTGCTTATCTGTATTCCCCTAAGTAGAAATATTAGTGAGTTTAACAATTTTTGGAAGATTACAATTTAATCCCAAACATGTACTACTGCTACTCTCCAGGCAAATTCTAGGACTCGGAAAATTATTTTCTTAATTGTCATCCGGTATTGTCACTAGAGGACACCTTGAGACAAATTGTTCTGTATAGTTTTTTCACACTACATAAAAGCATATTTGTAAAATAGGAATGATTAACGGGGATATAGGGATGGCTAGTTCACAAAGTCATTAAAAATAGTACCTGTGCAGCCTGAGGGTCAGGTGTGTAGAAGACAGAAAGGAAAGATCCAATCTCTGATGCCTTGGAAACAGTGTTGGCAGCTAATTTTCTTAGAAGGGCCGGGCATGGTGGCTCACGCTTATAATCCCAGCACTCTGGAGGCCGATGCAGGTGCATTGCCTGAACTCACAGATTTGAGACCAGCCTGAGCAAGAGTGAGACCCCTTCTCTAAAAATAGCCAGGTGTGTGGTGGGCACCTGTAGTCCCAGATACTTGGGAGGCTGAGGCACGAGAATTGCTTGAGCCCAAGAGTGTGAAGTTGTTGTGAGCTGTGATGCCAGGACACTATACTGAGAGTGAAAAAGTGAGACTCTGTCTCAACAAATAAATAAATAAAATAAAAAATAATAATTTTCTTAGGAGATGGCTTTAGTTCTCTTTGATCACCAAGAGAGCTGTCTCACTCTCTCCAGAAGTTGTTGCTCTGAATTATTTCTCAGGTCAAATACTTAATTGCTCCCAAATAATATGTGAAATGTCTAAGGGTGGTGAAAAAGCAAGTGTTTAAAATTTTTCTTTTGAGGAATGGTTTTCTAAATCTTTGAACTGGTTTACTAAATAAAAGTATTTCAAGCATTATTTTAGTTTTTTCTTTATTATATATATTTTAGGAGCACACCATGATGTTTTGACACAGTGTAACGGTTATTACAATCAAGCAGATTAACGTAATCTTCATCTCGCATAGTTACCCTTTAAATACAAATATTTCTAATGACATCCTTAAGAACCCTAACTGCACATCACTGATAGCCATTGCTCTTCCCTCCATATTTTGTGTGAACTACTTACTTTTGGAAATCCTCCTAGAAATAAAACTATAATCGCATACACTAGGCCTGCCCTGATACCTTTATATTGTTAAAACACTTGATAGGAAATTGTATTTACTCTTATGGCAAATTTTTAATTTTAAAATGAAAGTCATTTAGGAATCAGTTAGGGAGACAATGAAATACTAGCCATTTGTCTTTTGCAATCTTCCTAGAAATCATGAGACTTTAGCAAAAGTCAGGACTGAATTGCCTGTGGTGAAACAAAACAGATCTTTACTTGGTCCTGAGTCAGCGAAGCCCCTCCTAGAGTCACCTTCTGTTGAAAATCTTAGTAAAAATGCAGCTCTTCACAGAAAATTTACTCCTAGGGAAAACTCAGGAACTCCTGTCTCAAGCCCAGAGATGTCAAATACCATCCTGGTGCATCATTTGACTAAGGTTAGTTATATTATCTTTGGAGTTTTATATTTCTGATATAAATTCTTTTTAATTTGGTGAAATGCTGAGTTGTTTAATAGACGTATGTGTGTTAAGTAAAGGTCATAATTATCTGTGTTAATAAAGAAAAGAAGGCCAGGTGCTGTGGCTCACGCCTGTAACCCTAGCACTCTGGGAGGCTGAGGCAGGTGGATTGCTTGAGCTCACGAGTTTGAGACAAGCCTGAGCAAAAGTGAGACCCTGTCTCTACTAAAAAATAGAAAAACTGAGGCAAGAGGATCACTTGAGCCCGAGTTGAAGGTTGCTATGAGCTATGACGCCACAATACTTTACCGAGGGTGACAGCTTAAGACTGTCTCAAAAAATAAAGAAAGAAAATAACATAAAGAAAAATACATTTTACAGTTTTTTAAGTCACTAGAGTCATTTGCTAGACATTTGCTATTTTTACCTTGACTCAATAAATGTAACTAAACTAACACATTTTAAGTTTCTTTAAAAGCTGCCTTTAAGTTAGATTTTAGACATTGAATATTAATTATTGCCTAATATTAAAGAGGTATTTTCAGATGACCTGGCTCACTTTCTAATTGATTTTAGTTTGGCGATGGTTCTAAGATTTTCATAATGCTTTTAAAGTTTTCCTGAACTGTCTCAAGTTTTCCATCCCTCATCACAAGTGAATGATGTGTAAGTAAAGACTTAACCACATGGGGATGTTTATTATTTAAAGGAAGCCAAAGAGATACATTTTAAGAATTACATAAACCTGTAATACTAAGAAAGATTAATCTCTGCTTTTAAGTGAATAGTTTTGTTACTTTCTTATTTAAGAGTATATCCTTGATTGCTACAGTACTTTTGGCATTTTCATCTTAATTTTTGTACAATGTTCTTCTTGCTGGGCCAGTGTATTACAGTTTTTTTGTTGTTGTTGTTTGTTTGTTTGTTTTGTTTTGTTTTGCAGTTTTTGGCCGGGGGCTGAGTTTGAACCTGCCATCTCTGGTATATGGGACTGGCGCCCTACTCCTTTGAGCCACGGGCGCCACCCTGTATTATAGTTTTTAAATAATGAAATCAAGCAACTCTTTCTTTTTTAAATAAAGTTTACTCTATTTACCGCTAGGATGACTGATGACTAAGAAGGCAATAATATTAAATGATTAAACTGCAAAGACAACCAAACAGAATCAATTAATTCTTCCTACCTAGACTTCTATGGAAAGACACACATGGTCCCCATCTCCCTTGAACCTGAACAGGAAACTTACAATCCAACCATGTGATTTTAATCACAGTAAGAATTCATTTAAAATGAATTCAACAAGGGCAAGCTTATAGAGGTTGATAAAGAAAAAAAAAAAAAAAAAAAACAGAGTTCAACTATGCTTGACCCAGTTTAAATTATTTGTCTAATGTTTGACCATTTTTCCGCTCGGGGGTAAACTCATAAAAGCTATTAGCAGGAACACATGCTTTTAACCCCAGCTATTTAGGAAGCTGAGACAGGGGCAGCGCCCTTAGCTCAGTGAGTTTGGTGCCACATGCAGCAGGGCTGGAAGGTTCAAACCCATCCTGAACCAGCTAAAACAACAAGGACAACAGCAACAACAACAACAACAACAAATAGCTGGGCCAACTTCCTGTAGTCCCAGCTACTTGGAAGGCCGAGGCAAGAGAATTGCTTAAGCCCAAGAGTTTGAGGTTACTGTGAGCTATGATGTCATAGCCTCTACCCAGGTAACAGCTTGAGACCCTGTCTCAAAAAAAAAAGAAGAAGAAGAAGAAGAAGCTGAGACAGGAAGATCACTTGAGCCCAAAAAGTTAAAATGCTATGACCATGCCTGTGTATTAAGTTCATGAACTCATACTAGAGAAGTACTACACACCTCAGTGCTGACAATCACTAAAGTCACCTTAGAAGTGCTCTCCTGGGGAAACTAAGCACTGCTGCCAGCACCTAGTCCATGATTCAGAGAAATTTTGGAATTATTTTTCTATAATGGCCATCAAAGCTGTCATTGCATTATTCTTGATGCCTTGAATGTCCTCAACAGTCTTCCTTTTAATATTTTATCTTCATGTAAACTAAGAATAAAGTCACTGGGGATGAGATCCACTGAGTAGAAAGGGTGTTCTAATTCCTTTACTGGCTAAAAACTCTCTCACACGCAGTCCATGTGCCGTGTGAGACAGTGCACTGTCATGATGCAAGAGCCATGAGTTGACCACGATTTCCAGCTAAGATATTCCTCTTTCTCAGGGCAGGAGTGTCTCACACCTGTAATCCTAGCACTCTGAGAGGCCAAGACAGGTGGATTGCTTGAGCTCAGGATTTCCAGACCTGCCTGAGCAAGAGAAAGAACCCACCTCTACTTAGAAACAGAAAAATTAGCTGGGCCTTCTGCCAGGTGCCTGTAGTCTCTGCTAGTAGGGAGGTGGGGTGAGAGTATTGCTGTGAACTATGACACCCTAGCACTCTACCCAGGGTAACAAAGTAAGACTCTCTCTCTCAAAAAAAAGATGTTCCTGTTTCTCTATTGCTTTTCAAAGTCAGCTGATGATTTTGATGCACAATTCAATGAATTTTTGTTGTTTTCATCAGTTCTGCTTCTCGTTGTCTGCCCTGACCTCTCTTCATAAGTGATACTTTCTTTCCCCTTAGAAAAAACATTTAATCCATTTGTACACTTTCATTTTGTTTATGGCATTGTCCCCATAAACTTGTACTTCACATGTCCCTGATTTCACTACACTTTTGCTCAGTTTAACAACAAATTTATCCATGTGGTCATTCATCTATTTCAAGCTAGGACACTCTTGCAACAGCACACAAAACCACTCAACAACAATAATGAACACCATTCAGCAAGACACCGCTTAATACTGACATGAACATAACTGTGAAGACACTGATACACCAAGGTTATGACACAAGTTATTTGTACAGTGCTGCCAACATAAGCACACAATGGCAGGTTCGCAAACTTAATTGTCAAATCTCGTAGACAGTGCACTCCAGCCTGGACAATACAGTAAGACCCTGTCTGAAAAAAATTACAAAAATGTATAAAATATTAGTCTGAAGAAAAATAAAAATAGTAGCTAGTTTTTATTGTGTGCCATTGCTATCCCAATACCCATTTCAATCACTGTACATTGGCTTATACTTCTGGTGCTGTTTTTATAATCTCAACACAGAAAATAATGTAATCCTTTTTTGTTTGTTTGTTTGCAAATATCTTTATTCCACAGTCAAGTTTTAATATATTTATTGCAATAATCTAAAAATATGTCTTGGATTATCTACCATATTTCAGAACACTTACTCTTGACATATTAATCCTCATGTGAAAATGGATCTCTTGAATCCAAATTTATTCTTTTATATAAAAGACCATCTAAAAAGGAAATCAGAAAATATTGTAATTTCTAATCTCCAGTATTTTTTCCTATTCTTTATTCTCATCAACCTGACAAAGAACCAACTTGAATATCAAATATTTTGAGGAATATTTAAAATCTTCAAAAGATAGCATGATTTTTTTTTTTAAAAAAACTATGCAGACTGGTTACGAGTGAACATTGTGCACATTGATGCATGAGCTATGCCTATGCTGGACATAAATACTCCAACTCCATCTGAGAATAATCCAAACCCAGAGTCACCGTGTCTCTTGTGTACTTCTGACTAGAATGCTGCCACTGACTCAGCCTTCATGTTGGACTATTTCTCTCAGTCAGGGATGTGTTCAAGAGATGCTCTTTAAGCAACCAAACCACACAGTGGCACTCTGTGTGCACGGGGACTAGCACAGCATGCCTTCATTACTTAGTCATTAAAAAAACTAAAATGACTTTCTATTACATACTGGCCAACATGTGAGATACTGAAGATGAAGAGATGAATAAGACATAATCTCTGCCTCAAGGACTTCATAGCCCAGAATAGTATTTCTCAACTTCTGCATTATTGACACTGAAGGCCAGATAATTCTTTGTCATAGGGCCTGCCCTGTGCATTACCCCTGCCCTGTGAATCACCCTTGGCCTCCACCTGTTACAGATGCCAGAAGCATATCCCCACATACATATCTTCAGGATTGTG